>JAQFYQ010002492.1:0-11632 GCA_034694885.1 Buchholzia appendiculata
GGGGGGGACGTGTCCCCCCTGCCCCCCCCCCCCCCGGGATCTACGCCCCTGCGCATGACGCTTTTGGTAAATTTGGTTTCTTGATCATTTTTAGCGATCACATTCAGAAAATGTGTTGCACATTGTTAATAATTTCATAGATACACTTAGAGGACACTTAGAGGGACACTTAGAGGACACTTAGAGGGACATGCATCTGTTTGCAGGAAATGTAAATGTGACACAGGTATTGGTGATTAGCAAGGTCGTAAAAATTATTAGGTCGTAAAAATCCAGTCCATAACTGTAATAATGTCTGTATATTTCGCGATTTACTGTATGTATATTGTATATTGTACTGCCTAATCTGTCTTTTTTGACGAATAAAGAATATTATAACGAGTCTTCAGGGATATTAGGTCTTAAACTCAAGTCAGTTTACTTAGTTAAAATGTAAAGTTTAGATTCTATTTCTTTGCCTCCTTGCTAAAAACTGTCTGTAAGATTCTGTAGAAATGTAAGTTTCAATCACGAACATTCATTTCTGCAAACAATCACTTGTTGGCATATCTTACTTTTATACATCGTTTTGCATATTTTAATTAAATTTTAGATGGGAATGGATAACACAAGGTTTTCAAAGTGTGGTCCGCGGACCAGAGAGGGTCCGCGAAGAGTGTGTCGGGGTCCGCGAAGAGCTCTCTGGAAATAAAAATATTACCTTTACGTTTTCTTATTTATTTAAGTATGAGGAACATTTCATAAGCAGAACATTTCGACAAGTATGTCTTAAATGATTGTATTGACAAATTTAAATGGTCCGCACTCCGCAGTCCTTTTGACATTGAAATCATTGAGCTCACTGGTCGCGAACAGGAAGAACTGTCATATGATCGCAGTTTAAAAATTCAATTCCAACAGAAATCTCTGTCATCGTTTTGGCTGTCTGTGACGTCTGAATATCCGCTACTTTCTCACAAGGCAGTTAGGATTTTGTTGCCTGTCTAAATTGGCATAAATGCAACTCTTTTAATTTCTTCAATAGAAAATGCTAATCGCTCAGTCAAATAGAAACAGTTTTCGTTATCAAAATCGTGTCGCCAAAGAAATGCCTGTCGCGACTCTCGACGACATACTTGTGGGACGTAGCTTTCTCAACACTGACTATTAATAAGAATAAGTAGGCCTAGGCCTACAGATCCAGACTAGTCGTTCAAAGTGACTTGCGTGTAGGCCTATGCTTGTCAAAAGCATACAACCAAGAATTAACAGTTTGTTCAAAGCAAAACAAGCAAATCCATCTCACTGACATTTGTGCCGTTTCTGAAACGCTTTTAATGATTTAAAAAAAAATATAACTATGCTTTGCTCTGATGGTTAATAAAAGATTAACATAACGTTAATTTTTATATTATTATTGGCTTAATTATTAGCTCCTTATATTAACCTTCAACTTAATTAGTTACCATACTATGGATTCACATCAATAATATATATGTTATTATTATTGAAATTGAAGTGATAGGTTCCATTACTTAATTACGGGGTCCGCGGTCCCTGCCCCCTCCCCCAAAAAAATAGGGGTCCTTGGTCCAAAAAGTTTGAAAATCCTTGTTTCAATATATAAGTGAATATTGCAATACAGAATTAAGCACGCAAGCATCGCGCCAAGTTAAGCAAAAACTTCAGATGGCTATATAACCGTTTGCAGATGTCCTTGATGACGCCAACGATCTTAATTGCTACACATAGCGTAGCTATGATAGCTACGCTATAGCTACTCATAGCTACACATAGCTACCTACGCGAAGCATGATATTTAACACAGGTCCAATCAATAACATCTGCAGACAGAAATTAGACCCCTAGATATTATAGCAGTACGGGCTTATTTGCATTGACGACACAATTATCAGTTTGAGTATGCTTAAGCATTAGGCGTGTTCAGTAGGCCCTACTGCTCATGTATTGATTAGCGCTTTAATGAACGTTACGATTTTCTATTACTTCTTATTAGAGTTCTTTTCGTAGATCTTATTCATATCAAATTAGCTTATTCTAACACGTGAAACGCATCGTTTTTTTGCTTAACGTCAGTTGTGCATACTTTAAATTCCAATGTTTCGAGTAAACACTCTTACCGAATTACAATCTTCCTAGTCTGTAAAAGTTCCTGGTTGTCTGTGTAAAAGTCCCACTGCAACACGTTATCAAATTCCGCTAGTAAACCCGGTCTATAGTTACTGTAGGCCTATCTGTTATAAAAATGGATACTTAGTTATGCCTGCCAGCCAGTGGCCGGTGTGGCAGCTGTGTGCCCCAGTGTGTATGACGTGAGGCTGTAGCCAGTGAGGCGGGTATACTTGAGTCACGATATAGCGAAGCCTTTGCTACGCTTCGATGAATCTGCTCGCTGCAGGCAGAGGGGATACAAAGTAACAGCGCTAATGTTAAATATTTACACGTTACACAATGATGGTTAAAGTGACAAATGGTCAAACAAACAAGGCGTCCGAAACAAAAGATTGGTTTATTGCATTACTCAAAAATTGAAGCAAGTATATAGAACACATTCAGAATAAACAGCTTGTAATGTTCGTACCAACTAATTAACCAATAGCCTACTTGTCTGGTCCGCAGACAGAATTTTACTTGAGGAGGGGGGGGGTTAACCCGTAAGTCTCCCCGTTAAATATGACCCTGTTCCTACAACACTAGAACTGGTAGAAACTACGGCTCGTCATTGTAGAATGTAGAATATGTAAATCAGCGTGGTATTTGCTACCGGGATCAATTTAAACCCCAGCACCTAATTTCTGAACCCCGGCAAATCCGCCAAATGTTCGAACCCGACCGTTCCGAAATCGACCGAATCCGAAATGTTCGAAATGACGATCGACCCCGATGGGGTCGCAATTTTACTCTTTCACCTCTGAGATATATACCGCAATCCGCCGGGCAGGCCGGGGTCAATTTATGTATCAATTTATGTAAAAATATCTGCCGCCATGTGCACCCCTTCGCCACCACCTCTCCCCCTCCCCTGTCGGTCTTAGTTTCGAACTTATGTCATGCTAATGCTTGACGATAACTATTTTGAGCTTCTAGCCCGGTGTAAAAAATGATCACCTAAAAACATGAGATCCTTTTAAAGTGAATGGATACTCGCATCTCCCATCAGGATGGTTAGCATCCCTCCAGACAACACAATTTTCAGCTGTAGACTTCCCTCAAGCATTTGATTCATCTAGTGCAGGGGTTCCCAAACTTTGTCGTGAAATTCCCCAATTTTTCCCCAAAAACTCAAGTCCCCCCACTCGACCAAAATTATGCCCATATATGCTCAATGAGTATGCCATTAACCATGCCCTTTATCATTGGGCTTTATGCTATCATTGGTTCTTAACAATTCATATTTGTGTACAATTATTGTAATAGTAAGTAATTCATAGATATCACAAATACTACAAATGTTTGTATTAAAATTAATACATACTATTACATTAAAATACATGGAAAGCAAAACATTTTAAGAAACAACATGAAGTAGCCTACAATGTACTTGAGTGAGCATGCAGGAACAATGGTTTGTAAGGCAGCATGCAGTGATGACGGTCTGTAAGGGAGCCTGAAGTGATAGTGGTCTGTAAATGATCATGCAGTGACGATGGTCTGAAAGTTAAAATGCAGTGGTGATGATCTGCAAGTGAGCATGCAATTACGATGGTGAGTAAGTGATCAAGCAGTGATTATGGCTTTAAGTGAGCATGCAGTATTGATGGTCTGCAAGTGAGCAAGCAGTATTGATGGTCTGCAAGTGAGCATGCAGTATGATGATGGTCTGCAAGTGAGCATGCAGTATTTATGGTCTGCAAGTGAGCATGCAGTTAAATTCTGCAGGTGAGCATGCAGTGACGAACTGACGATTGTCTGCAAGTGATCATGCAGCAACAGTGGTGCTGGCCGTCTGTAAGTGATCAAGCAGTGATGATGGCTCAGAGTTAGCCGTGGGTCACTTTTTCGGACCCGACCCGACCCACTGAACAACTGACTCGTCCCGCGCGAGGGTCACCCAAAAAATCCTTACCCGACCCACGGACTTTCTGATCCGACCCACGGATTTCTAACCAAACCCGCGACACTTACAAAATAATATTAAACATTTCAGTGAAATTTTTCTATGAAATTCATTTGCAGTATATATTTTTTTTATGTTAAACTTTTCATTTTGATTCATTCTGATGCAAATTATATAATAATTTGATTCCGGAATAATTTTTTAAAGTGCACAGGATTGTTGTACTCTTGTCGATGGGCAAATAAATGTTGTGAAAATACATACTAGGCCAATAAGACATTGACAATATTAGGAAATTGTATGATGAAGGAAACCTTGAATAAAATGTAATATTACACATTGGTCCATTAGCAAGATTTTTTCACATTATTATCTATAAATTAATTCTAATAAGTCTGTGTCAATTAACTCAATTTGATAGATGATTAATGTATACTATATACTTGTTATACATACATGTATATCAGTCGTGGACATATTTCTCTCGAAATTCAAGCTATAGTGTATGCATTTTAATCATGAATACTTCAAGGACATCTTAAAGCAATAAAGTATGACATGACAAGGTAATTAAGAATTTCGCGGGTCAAGACGGGTCAGAATTCTGTGACCCGACCCGACCCACTGAAATCTGGACCCGCCAATTTCCTAAAAATGTGGACCCGACCCGAGGGTCGACCCGACCCACGTCCAACTGTGGATGGCTGTAAGTGAGCATGCAGTATTGATGGTCTGTAAGTGAGCATGCAGTGATGATTTTTCTGTAAGTGAGCAAGCTTGGCATGGCTTGATACACTTGATAATTAATAAATAATATTTGTCCTATGTTACTTTTTATAATGCCTTTTCTAACCCTCGGAAGCACACCTTTTTTACACCCTCGAATGCAAACCTGGGGTGTATTCACACCACAATCTGTATAAGCCAGAAAACAACACAGTAATCAGTGAAACATTATAGTGGACTTATTATTATCAAATTACATGCATTTCTCTGAAATCTGGTTTGTTGGCTGGTGATCCAATGAGTTGTTTGACTTATTGTTGGCTCTTTTGGACTTAATTTCACCACGCGACGCTTAGTGACACATTATTATCATCAAGTTGCCAATGTTATTAGTTTTCTGAGATATCGAGAATAAATCTATAATCGATGAATTATTATCTCCAGATGGTAGAAAACATTATTGCCTCTGGCATCAGATTCATCGACATTAGTTTTATGAGAGTTACATTCTCTACGCATGTCTATGTGGAGGCAGAACAACCGTCACATGTGATCGCTGAATGTTCGGCACAGTAGAACTTATGATGTCAGGTGATGCATCTGGTTCGGACTTTTCCGTATTTGTTCCTGGCACATATGTGGCAACTACCCTGGACGCTAGTCACTGCAATCTATGAACACCGGACCAGTGTTGAGGTTGAATCCTAGGAGCTGTAGAGCCAACTTTGGTCCAGCCTGAAGTGATCATGGGTATTATTCTTCCCTGTTGCTGTGGAAGAATCAAAAATTCTCCAAGTTTCGTCAGAAACAGGTGCTGGTGTTGGAACAGAAACAGGTGTTGGTCTTTTGTCTGATCTTTGTTGCAGCCACTCCCTCAACATCAAGCATGTTCAGAAACAGTGTAAGAGGTCATCTTCTTGTGGCTCGCTTGCAGGTGTACAAGCGTACGAGATGGTCAAGATTGTCAACTCCAGATTTTGTTTCATTGTAATGTATTATGATATCTGGTTTGTTATATATCATCTCCTTCTAATATCTTCTTATCGTGATGCATTTTGCTGAGCAGAAAGACTGCCTTATTCTTTATTGGAACGTAGCTTACGAGAGTAAGCTGACTGTTGGATTCAAAGGTGGACGATTTCTCTTCATATGTTCGTGACTTCTGCATCTCATTAGGAATTTCTCGTTTGTTGCTACGCATAGTACCAACTATTGTTGTGTTCACCACAATGCGATCTTTGGCGATATTTGTACCATTGAAGAAGTTGTATGTCATGTAGAAGTAGTTATATTTTATAAGAAGTTATATTTTGAGACCATATTTTCCAGGCTTGGAAGTTGGAAAGTAAGCATTGCCTGAATGAGCAATGTCAAAGGAAGCTAACCAATTGTTCACCAACTATCATGTCCATATCAGTACGGTACATCGTAGAAAGACGACCCATGAACAATTGAACATGGTCCACATGGAAGTATTAACCGGAAGTACTAACTAAAATAAGATCAATTTTTAGATAAAAAACACCTGAAAATATGCTCTGATGACAACAAAGTTTCAACAATAACATTGGGGTGTGTTCACACCCCAGGTGTGCAAAGTAGATGTGGTCATACTTTAGCGCCCCGCCCACACACCCCTGTGGCGGTGCCGTACTAGTCATTACTGCACCATGTAGGGAGGGGGTACCTCGAGGCATTCCTAGAAGGGCATCCTTATTTCTCTCTCGTTGGTGAAATGGCAGGGTGTAGAATAGGGCTGGGGTGTGTTTACACCCCAGGTTTGCATCCGAGGGCTAATCAAGACATGATCTAGGGTTGGATTATTTTCTATTGCAGTTATTGTAGACAAGTCTGCATTATTAGGAACACAATGATAGCTTAACAAACATGGTTAATAGAATACTAACCGAGGTAAATTCTGGCGAGTATTGGAAGGGGACCTTTTAGAAATCCCTGGAAAAAATTGGGCCAGATAAAGCCTGGGAACCCCTTAGGGTCATAGCACTTAGGGCCATAGCAGGATTTCATTTTGGGGTTTCTTGACTTCCAACAAATGTTGACCTTTGGTTCCAAAATTTCATTTAGGAGCTTCAAAACGACCTTGTTAAGAATAAGTGACAAAACATCTTTTAGATGAGGTCTAACCCCAACCCCCATTAAATACAGCCATGCCTGCACCGGAGGTCCAGAAGGTGCCACAAAGAATATGTACCCCACCAACTTTTTTATTTGTGTCTCTAATGCAAAGTGCAAAAAAATTGGGGCCCAAATGTGTGTTTTGATGTCTTTTTCAAAAAGTCGAGGGTGATTTTTCTACACAACGAAAAAAGGGGATCATGGAAAAACTTTGGCTTGCTGTGCTCATCAGCTTTAGCCGTTCCCTATATTGCCAAGTCTTTAAACATAATGAAAGTATTGTCGAACTATATTATAGTTATCAGATTCACTAAGCAGCAGTGTTAATTATTATGCTCATGATTTTGTATACAGATGTTGCTTCAAGCATCTAGCTATAGCATCCAACCGTAATGGATACACAGCGAATGTCATCATCTTATTGAAAATTGTTTTATTTGAAGCACAGAATAGTTGTCACCAAGGAAGGGAAATTTACATCCCCGGGACGGGTTCATGTCAGCAACCGGTCGTAAAAAATCAAGCTATAATGAGCCTCAAGGGACATTAGTAGAAAAAACTCTATACCTGCGGTCAGCACAGACATCTTGCGCAAGTGAATTTAGTATAAACTGGTGATGATGATGAATATGGACCATTGCTTTAATACGATGATCGAAGTATCAATGAAGTAGTTGTTTTGTTGAAACATGTTTAGCTTTCTGCATTAACTAAGAAACTGTAAAAAATATTGCAATTGAAATCTGACATTGTCAAATAGAATGTTATTTGTGAATTAATTTTGCATGATGCTGTCAAATAATTAATCAGACGTCTCCCACTGCTGCAAGAACTACAGAATTGATATTGAAGTGATGTTTATGAGACATGATTGCTACCATGATACAGACTGATTTAGTGAAGATTGCTCAAAGTTAAGCTCAGTCGAACAAGATTAGCCAGTGAAAGCGGAGGTCGGAAGAGCTCGACAGCACTAGAGCTGAAAGAAAAGATTTACATAACGGAGATCATGATGGCAAGGTTGATGTTTGGGGTCTCTCATAAAGAAAGGCCGGAACTTACAGTGCTCAGTAAGCTATGTGAAAACTTGTGTAAACAGGCTACATCTGGTAAAGGTGATATCGTCGACCCTCCGAGTAATGTTACAAGATTTTACCAGTGCTTAACAGACATCGCGTGGAAGCGAACAGTAAACTATAAATGGGCGATGGCACGTTGAGCTGGTTTGTAAAAGTTGCAAGAACAACAGTTATGGTAGTCCAGGTTCTGAATGTGGAAGGGCAAAAATGTATCAGTAGGAGTAGAAAGACAAGGACAGAGTGCATGCAATCAAATGTGGAGATTTGTGACCCTGTGCAGAGGAAACCCATGACTGCGATCTGTGAACAAATTCCTTTGCTGGAGTCTTCTAAAGTTGATGATTTCGTTTCAATGAAGCAATACTGCAATCACATCCATCGACTTTCACTTCCGGCACTTGGTCAACCATTATACGTTATATTTGAACTATTACACGCTGTTAACGTATTTCTGTGCATGGAATGGTAACTGTTAGCAGATGTATCGAGGAGAATGTGAAGAAATGCTGAACTAACAAGTTACGCGAATAGAAAACAAGTCCGGATGTATAATGTTTAACCGATCACTTCTGATAATAATCACATGGCGGTTTCTAGTCCAGACACCAAACGACTTTTGCATGATACAAATATCAAACAGTTTCTCAGTTACTATATGCAGAATTGTGATCTTATTCAGTTTGTCTACATCACATGTCGATGGACGCTTAGAACTTTGAGAATGCTTTCTTCGCGACGCTGGTTCCCTTCACGACCTTGACGACGTTGAATCGGACCGTCTTGCTGAGAGGACGACATTCACCCACCGTCACGACGTCACCAATGTTCACATCCCTAGACACAAACAACAACAATACATTACGTTATAGCGTGAAACCCAATGTTTACATCTGTACAACACAAACACGTGCATAATATGAGCCAATTCTCACACGATGATTCAAATCTGCAAGCCTTGGAGTTTCGTAAATATTGTAGAAGATGTAAACGTATATCACACACAAACGTTTTAACCAAAACAGCAATGTACATAATATATTAGACATGCAAACTTGTGGATACGGCAAACATTGATTTGCTCGGTAAACATTGATACAGCAAATATACACAACATGCAGTAAATATACACATCAAACAGTAAATATACACAACATATAGTAAATAATCACAACATACATGTACAGTACATAAGCGCAGCATACAGTAAATATACACAACATACAGTAAATATACACAACATACACTACACAAGCGCAGCATACAGTACATAAGCGCAGCATACACAAATGTACACAACATTTGTAGTAAACATGCACTACATAAAACAAAGAACAATACGCATGTCAATCACACCAGATAATGGTTGACGAAAGTTCACAACAATAAAACATTCATAGAATAATCACAACAAAGATTGGTACAAAGACACGGGTACAAACATTGGGTGTTTGCTAGATGTGCAACACTAGTAAGGATTGACGATGTACCAGATCAGCAATGAGATATAGAATCTTCAGTTTCTATCAGAAGACCATCGTGATAAAAGTTCATCATATCTGGATCAAAGTCAAATTGAGCAGGAACATCGGCTGCGGACAGCCCGTCCAAGTGTCCGCAACCGAACAGATTTATGAACTTGCATAAGCAGCACAAATCTAGAACAACTAAAGTTGCATTTACATACTGAATTGTCAACTATAAAGAGAAGTATATCAATGAAAAGAATAAGATCAGTCAAAATACCGCACACGTTAAGATAACTATTTTTGCAATATGCCAACGCCATGTTATGGAAATCATCATGTCATTTAATTTAATGTCATTTTAATTTGTTTTAATTTAATTTATTTTAATTTGTCATGTCATTTATGTCACTTGTAATTTAAGAATTGAGCAGAAAGCTATGCGTAAATAACGCCTGTGGTGGCAAAGTGTTGTTCATATTCGATTCCTTGCTACACAACAAGAGTAAAGAAAATATCGACCAATCAGTTGTCAGACAAAAGGCCGGTTCTCAACACTCTTATAAAGTCTGAGACTCTAGTCCAAACAGCCTAAGCTCATCATTCAACTGACTGACCCGTCTGTTAGCCAAATTTCGAGTGCTACCTACAATCTGTTCTCAACGAGTCATTAAATCTCTGATGTTAACTTACACACAGCAACAACAAATCCAATAATCTATTACAACCAAGCACCGCCATCATTGAAACCAGCACAATCATACTTTGATATAAGAAAACAAATCACATTTTGATATCTCTGTAATTTAAAAACAAATCACAAGATAGCAAATCGGATCGGATATAAGAAAGTACATCATAATATGATTATCGTAGTATAGTCATATGGTATACTATAGTACCATAGAAAGCAATTTGTACTTTTATTAAGGAAATTTGGTCGTTAACAGACTAATATCAAATGTATAATATTGTATCCCATCATATAGCAATGGGCAGCAGGAAAGTAGATAGTTGGACAGGAATTACGACAGTAATAAAGTCAGACAAATGCCTCAAGAGTCAATCATAAGATTACAAGACAACTTGCTATACTCAGCATAAAACATGCTTTGTAAAGCGAGCGTTTGTATATCAGACTCGTCATCAGTATCATCATACCATATCATCACTGTAGCACAGTGCTCCTGTCTCATTTCAGAGGGAATTAAAAGTGACCTCGTCAATAACTTGAGGATGATTTCAAACTGAATCAAGCATTCATTTCTATTTTAAAATGATCAAAATATGACAATTACAGCAGTTAAACACATAGACACAAATAACTAGAATCGAGTCTACAATAGAAATACATTCTGGTACTTCTACCAGTATTTCTATCAGCGCCTGATTTCTGCACCCACTCTAAATGAAAGATTATATCTCAACATGACACATGAAATTCCACATAATATAGAACTGAGATAATATTGAGCACACAAAACTCTAATATCAATCTGGCCTTAAAAATGCAACACTCCATACTGCTGTTCAAATACATGTTCATAGTGCAACACATGCAAAACAACAAAGACAACCAAATATACCAAATCAGAATCTATGGAATGTCTTCATTTTCTCTCAGAAGACCATCGTGATAAAGTTCATCATATTTAGCCAACTTTCCAAAAAAACAGGACAGATAAAACAATCAATACCCAAGATTGATGACGGTCGTAGGTCAGTAAGCAAGCTACAAAACAATTCAATGACACACATTACAGTTTAGGGAAATAATAATTAAACAAGACTTTCTTCCGTAAAACGTTTTGATCTTCTGCTTCCCAGGTCGTGGACAGAAGCTGGGAGCTTGCAGCATCAGCTGCGTGCAACGTGTTTCCACTGGATGTCGGAATGACGTCGCAAAATTAGTCAATTTATTACTAACTTTAAAAATGCTCTTGCCTATCTATTTTTCTGAACAATATAAAAAAGACTCGGAGACTTGGCTAAGAGAATGACAAACGATGATATGCAATGGCCAAGACAATAATACAGTCAGACAAATGCCTCAAGAGTCAATCATAAGATAACAAGACAACTCGCTATACTCAACATAAAACATGCTTTGTAAAGCGAGCGTTTGTATATCAGACTCGTCATCAGTATCATCATACCATATCATCACTGTA
>JAQFYQ010002493.1:0-11631 GCA_034694885.1 Buchholzia appendiculata
ACTAGGCCAGATGAGCACGGGTTGGCGGCCAAAGGTCCTTCCCGTACAGGCAATGGAGTGTTAACAATTTGCCCAGGTTTGCTGCTGAACACAATCAGTTGTTGCAGGGAGGCGAACCCTCTACCTCTTCACTGCGATGCGTGAGCGCTAATTCAACACCCCGGGGTTTGGTTTCGTGAATCGATAGCGCTCTGCTTATCGATCAGTGATAATTTCTGGTGAAATATTACCAGGTGTAAAACTTTCAATTTTGAAATTCTGACGCAGCCTTATCCTTTCTGCAGCTGTTTCCTACGCGTGAGTTCCGTTCTTATTTTCGGCTATTTTCGTAAAAAATTGAATTAAATGATTTTTGGTTATATTGTTTTTCTGCCTAATTAATTAAATTATTTTCTACTTCCGACTATCTGCCTGGTTTGTAGAACGTGGGGTGTGTATTTGTTGGTTAAAGTCATGCTATTTCTGTGCCGACGATGTACTGTTCTGTTTAGATGCGCAATGTGCCTATTAGGCACATTGCCTATTGGGTACAATTCCTAATCTACTTGTCTTACTTGTTACTTGTATCCACTGTATTGTATCCACTGTATTGTATCCACTGTATTGTATCCACTGTATTGTATCCACTGTATTGTATCCACTGTACTGTATCCACTGTTGTATCCAGTATATTGTATCCACTGGGTCAACTAAGAGGTCTTCATGCGAATGTTTCGAACGTATGACGAGGAAAAAAGCGCAATGCGTGTGGGTGCCTATAATTACCGAAATAATCCGAAGTAGAAATTAATTAAAAAATAATGCAGAAATAATTAGAAATAATCAAAGAGAATCTGACATAACCAGAAATAATCTGAAATAAATCTGAAGTAACTGAAATAAATCCCAAATAATATGTAAGAAATGACAATCCGAAATTACCCGAAATATTTATTTCGAATAATTTCGGGTTGCCATTCTTTCAGATTATTTCAGACAATAGCCAAAATGATTTTTCGTCACCATGCAATGCATGGGAAATTACACATGTTGTTGAAATTAAACTACTACTACTACTACTTCAAGTTTAAAGTTCATAAGTATGAATTCAACTGATTACATGAGTATGAATTCAACTGATTACAAGAGTATGAATTCAACTGATTACAAGAGTATGAATTCAACTGATTACAAGAGTATGAATTCAACTGATTACATAGAATTTTTGGTTCTCCTTCACTTTAGTACACTAATGGGAAAAAATCAACAGGGAGGGGTATGTGCTCAAACAAAATCATGATTTTTTTTGAAATGACGGAATTTAAGGATGCCAAAATGTTCTATAGGCACTACCCTAACCCAAACCCCAACCAAAACCCGACTTATAACTAACCCTACCTTAACCCTAACTGTTTCCCATGCAGTGTACTAAAGTAAAGAAGAACCGAATTTGTAATGACAAATTTATCATTAAATCATTTATTTTGGATACCGATATGTAGCATTGGATTCACCAGATTTTTGATTTCTTGTTGTTGTTGAAATATATGGAATTAAGGTGAATCGAAAGTGCGAAAAATTTAGATGGCTAATATATGCGAAAATGTTTACGATTCAAACTGGTTTAGAATTGCCGTAGAGACACTTAATTTACGAAACGAAAAATGCAATAATATAATTAATTAGTTTATTATTTAGTTATTGTTTTTAATCATATTTTTTGATACGTCGATCTATACGTTCTGACGATGTCAAATCTTCCCTTGGTTTACAATTACTCGTCAACTCTATGTTACAAAAAGGTAAAAACACGACCTATTTACATAATATTAGTAAGTTAGAACATATCGACCTAAAGAGATCTCCCGTTTTGATCATTTTGCGTTTCTTATAATTTTGTTCCGAAGTTCTGACGATTTAAATAAAAAAAAAAAATTACACTACAATTTTTTTTTTGCTTTTTTTGTTTCGCAAATGAGGCGTCTCGTCGTCAGTTCTGAACTGGTTTGATTCGCAAACATTTTCGCATAATGGTCATCGAAAATTTTCGCACTTTCGCACTTTAGGCGGACTAATGGAATTCTGGGTATTATTTTCAGAATTTTATTATAATGTTATCGATTTTGCCATCCAATACACTTTAGTCAACTTGTTACAGCAATACACATTTTTAATGACGGTTTCAGTTCTTCGTTGCCTTGTATTAGGATTATAAAGTCGTGATATATTTTATTTTATTCAAGTTCTTTTGTAGGATATCGCTGAAAATGATTTTGTTAAATATTTGTTTGGGGGTTTAGTTGGTCATATAGTGTTATTGTTACTAGTGTTGTTTAGGCTTGTATACCTTTTGAGACAGATTGATTCACGACTTCAAGAAGGATATTGCTCAGTTTGTGAAAGTGGATTATTATCTTCCTTGTTGACATTTAGTAGTTCTTCCTTGGATTACACTCGTGCCATTGTTAGGATTACTTCTGGATGCAGAGAATGGATTAGTACATGACGGTGACTTGCAGCTGAAGACTTGTTGTCACTCACTGCATGCGATCAGGTGGAGTGGAAGATGGCAGAGGAAGTGATAGAAGATTTCCGGTCGTCTTTAGCCGACTTGAAGCAGAACAGCAAACCTGTCATCAGTATGATAACAATGCTTGCGGATGATAACCGACAGTATGCTGATGAGATAGTTAAAGTGATAGAAGCACACTTGCACAGAACAGTCCCTGCGTACAAGTTGCCTTGTCTCTATCTCATTGACTCTATCATGAAGAACGTGCACAGTGCGAAGGGAGGCGATGCTGGTGCGGGAGGGGAATACATCCAGCTGTTCAGTAAGAATATTGTCTTCTGCTTCCTCTCTACGTTCGAGAAGGTTGACGAGCGAACTCGTCAGTCCATGTTCAAGTTGCGCCAGACATGGACCGACCTCTTTCCTAACAAACTCCTGTATTCGCTCGACTTTGGAGTGAGTCGCATTGACCCGGCTTGGCCGATTACGGCAACGCCGGAAAAGACTACGTCGGGGCCAAATATTCACGTTAATCCCAAGTTTCTTCTCAAACAGCAACAGCAGCAGCAGCAGTCGGGTGAAGAGACAACAGGAAGTAACGTGCCAGGTGTAGAACAAGTGTCTAGCGATAAGAAAAGTACATCAGGTGTAAAGCTGAACAAAGCAGTGCCAAAGGTTGTGAGTGACATCAAGCAGTCGTCACAGAAGAAGTCAAGTGGCACTCCACCACCTGCTGCTGTAGATGATGAGAGTGAGGAGACATTGAGAATGAAGTTAGAGAAAGAAAAGCTGGCTGCTGAGGCAATTGTCTTCCAAGATCTGCTACTACAGCAGCAGCAGAAGCAACAAGAGCTGCTGCTGCTTCAGCAACAAGTGTTAGAGAATGAGTTATCTCAGGCAAGAGCCAAGCTTGAGGAGCAAGCAAAGCTGCTGCAGAAACAGCAGCAGAAGAATCAAGTGCAGCAAGTGCAGCAGCAGCAGACGACAGTAGGTGGGGGAGTGAAGGCACAAGTTAAGATCTCTGCGGCAATAGCTCCTTCGTCTCGAGACCCACGTACCAAGGCTAGAGCTTTGAACACAGCTGTAGAACTGACCACTCAGCCGCTGGGATCTACGATACAACAAACTGCCGTTGTTCTACCGACATGTTCTTCCAAGCCATCGACGACGTCGACAGATTCGTCAGTCGTCACTCAGTCGTCGAGTTTACCGGCGCCCCTGGACATGTCAAGCAGTCGTGCTGCTGCTGCTGCAAACATCTGGGAACGCATGCAGGATCTCACAGGTGGTCAGCAAGATGCGAGTAACTCACGTATGACTCAGTCGTCTAGAGTGCAAGGAAGTGAGACGACTGGTGACGGTACGAGACAGAACAGTGAGATACATGACACAGGTCAGAGTTCACTGCAGACACATGCAGACAGTAGAATTGCTCCTGCCAATGGAAGCACTGATAACAGTTGTCCAATGGAAACATCACAGGGTCAGTTGCACAGGTCATCGACCAGTGACGGGTCGAGCTTTCCTCGTCTTTCCGTCGACTCGACAACTGACTGGGCTGATGGGAATCGAGCAGATGAGTCGGACCAATTTCGTGCTGCCGATAATTGGACAATTAGACGTGGGCATGATCCCAGGCTAAATAGGCGAGGGGGGCGGGGTCTCCCATCTCCTCGGACATCACTCGTAACATCAAAACAACAACGAGACGGCCTCAGTAAGTCGTCACCGGAAGATAAGAGTGGTTTCGGAAGGAAGAGCCTCGTTCGAGGTAGTAATTTCAAAATACCCAGATTGGGGAGAGATCGAGGTCGAGGGCCCATGGAGAGAAGGTCATTATTAAGGTCACCTGTCGATGACCGACCTGTACCTCCTATTAAGCGAATGAAAACGAGACGTAACGAGGAAGAGGACGAAGAGGGACGGCAGTCTGGTGATATGTCCGGTGACTTGATGAATCTCTTTGACAAGGGCGATCAAGACTACAGAAGCTCTTCGCAGTCTCGTCAGCAGCTTCCAGACAGCTCGTTTGCAGTCAGCTCATCGACTGGCTGGGCTAATTTTAAGGCTGGTCGACCAGACAGTTTGCCGCCTGATCGTCCTAACGAGCTTCAAGGTCGTGTATCAGGGTCACCACGAGGTAAACGAGCTCTGCTGCCTACCCCGCCGTCCCAAAGAGTGGAAGATCGACCATCACTGCTGGGTGAGTCCCCAAGCACAAGCACGGGTGCTTCGTTACTTAGAGAGGTAACACCAAAGGTTGCTTCTGTCGGTGGATCAGTACGAGGAGAACCTGTGAGGACTGTTACTGGAGGAACTCCGATGCTCAGTGAAGCACAAAGAGTGATCACATCGTCCAACTCTCTGATGGGGGAAGCACAGATGTCAGCAACACCGTCCAGTTCATCGGCATCAATGGAGCTGCAGCTGCAGGACCAGATGTTGCATCTACAGAGAATGAGAGCTGAGCTTGAAGACAAGAAAAGAGAACTCTACACTCAGTCAGTCGCGCTTGGGGATTCACAAGGCTCTCGTACGACTGATGGTCGTTTCCACGGTAACCGGGCACCTCCCCCTCTTCAACCTCCTCCTCTACCTCCAAGGTTTCCACGAAGTGGTACGTCGCTTCTGCCTACCCCGTCTGCTGCCGTCGCTCCAATGACCTCCCCGTCGCTACGCGTTTCTGCTCCCATACCATTCAGACGTCAGTCGTCTACGACTAATGAGTTCTGGGAAGCGCCACCTGTTCCATGGTATGACAACTCCTTGTACTATGTGCCTGAGCACGATGCACGCTGGCTTCTACGCGCCGCTGTCTCACAGACAGGTGACTCGGAAGCGTATTCCATTGTCATAGACGGTAGACAGTATGAGATGACATTGAACAACCGACCTCGGCAGATTCGTCTTGGCGAGACATCGCAGATAGAAGTCCGTCTGGACCCGGGGTCGCGCCAGCTGTGGATCGACAACCAGGCGAGGTATCGGCTCGGTGAGGAACCGAAGGAGACGTTCTTCAACGGGCGCTCACACACGGTCTGGGCTCATGGCCCGGTCAGGAAAGTCTGGATCGACAGACAACAGTTTGAGATCAATGTCGACGCTCCGGCAGAGAAGATCAACATCGGCGGACGGGAACACAAGATCCGGATAGACGGAGGACGGAACTGGATCATAGTGGACGGGTTTGATATCTGTCCGTTCGGCACGGTGGAGTTGCAGAAGGTGACTTTGGCGTTCATCGTGCACACGATTCAGTTCAAGGCTCCGCTCAAGCAGATTCTCATCGACGGATCTTTGTGTGACTTGGATCTGAGTGGCAAGTACCCGGTCGTGGTCGTGCAAGGAGCTCAGAGAGGGATCAGATTTGATGGTACCGACAGAGAGATACACATTGATGATGTTCCATTCGTTGTGCCGATGGACAAGGCGATCAAGTGGCGTCAAGAGGTTACGACTCCTTCAGGTGTACAGACGTCATCCAAGCCAAGGCTGCTTGCTTTCGGAGGTCCTGGATACGAAGTCATCATAGACGACCAGTGGTATGAAGTGAAATTTGGTGGTAACGCCAAGTTTGTTAAGGTTGGTGGACGGATGCATAAAGTTGAGTTGAGGGGGGAAGCCCCTGAGGTGAAGATTCTCGGTGAAATGGTGGCTGCAACTGATCTAGGCCGGGTTCTTCGCGGTCAGCCTCCCTCAGATGACAATCAGCGTCGTGATCAGCCGAGAATGATTGGTCCAAGACCGGAGCAGATGATGGGACCGCCGGTGCCTCCGAGACCTCCTCTAGGTCACATGGTCGGAGAGTTTGATCAGTTCCGTCCTCAACGACACCATGGTCCTTCACAGGATCCATCACACCGACCTCCATCACAGCTGTCACATAATATGCAGCATATTCCCTTCGGCAGACAGGAGTTTGGTGGTCCAAGACTTCCAGGGTGGGATCCATCACAACAAGGTGGTCCACCGAACCAAGCGTTTGGTGCACAGCAACATCCACATATGCAGCAGCAGCCATTTATGCTGCCTCCCCCTGCCCAGCAACCAAATCAGCCACAGCTGCCAAATCTACAGCAGCAGCAGCAGCCGGTAGGAACTGAGACAGCTGTGAGTCAGGCTAGTGACGTGAAGACCGTAGATGTAAATGTACTTCTCAATCAGCTGATGGCTGCTGGACTTATTCAAGCAGCAGCTGCTGGTCTCAAGCCAGCAACGACTGCCACAACAGAACAAGCAGTTGCTTCAGACTCCAAGACTGCAGTTGCTGACGTCGTGACAACGGCAACAAGCAAGGAAACAGAGACGCCGCCGACACCGACTGTGTCTGCGGGTGTCATTGATACGCTAGATGCTGCGTCTGCTTGTGTCGGATCACTTATAGTCGATGGTGTCATCACGGAAGAGACTCGCAAGGCGATGCAACTTGAAGAAGACTTGCTGCCCCCAGTGCCAGACATGACAACATTCGTTCCTGCAGAATTACGACGGCGTCATCTCGGTGCCATCAAGTCGCTCAGAATAGGGTTACAGTGTTCCACGTGTGGTCTAAGGTTTCGCAAGCAAGCAGTCGAATCGGCAGCTTACTCTGCGCATCTCGACTGGCACTTCAGAGCGAACCGACGAGCGAAGGAGCGAGAGAGGTCAGGGCACAGTCGAGGCTGGCACTATGAAGATGTCGATTGGATACAGTACGAGGAGCTTGGAGAGACGGAGGAAGCCGATGGGTTGAATGATGACGAGTCAAGTGTTCTGCCGATGACTTCAGACGGAGATGGATCGGTTGCTGCGGGCAGCGCTGACGTGGATGACCGACCGACGGCTCTCGGTGACGAAGAAGCTGATGCTTGTGCGCAATGTAAGGAAGCTTTTGAACAGTTCTGGGATGAAGAGGCGGAGGCTTGGAGGCTCAAGGACGCCGTCAGGTTCCGTGGAGATGCATCCAAGACTTACCACAAAATCTGCTTCGAGGACGCCAAGAACTCTGGGGGGATTCGAGGGCTCCTTGACGGAGAGGATGGAGAGGAAGGAGTGAGAGAGGAAGGGGAGGACAGCAATGCGAATGCAGCAGATGAAGCGAGGGCTCGCCCTGAGAGCTGGGCTGAGATGAAGGCCGAGATTGTACTGGAGGAACAAGCTCATGTCGTGTCAGAAACAATGTCAGAGACAGAGGAGATGTCAGACGCAAGCAGTGATGACAGCGAGCGTGTCGACACTCTGATACATGTCAAATCTGAACCTACCATCAAGTACCATGTGTCTGATGACGCTAGTTCTGATCACAACGACGCTGCGATGGATGAAGATGTCAAGAGTGAGCTTGTAGATTCTAGTGACATCAAACTAGAGTCAACAACAAGTGACGACACGAACTGTGCACGTGATATAGAAACTGAGTGCGCTGAGGATGTCGATACAGAATCCTCTGAGCAGCCTGATTCCCTTCCTATAGATGTGGCAGCCAGTGGGAACACAGAGTGTGCTAGTGAGACAGTGGGTGACTCGTGTGGGGACTCGTCTGCTGAAGATGACGAGGCGGCTGATGAGATGGTGGATGCCACAGTTGATACGCATGGTGCCAACGCGTCGCGTGACAGCTTGACGCCGGAGTGTCAAACTCGTGACAAGGAAGAGATGACACCGGAGGTTGTGCGGGCGATGGAGGAGGAGGATGATGTCGTTTCTCTCGTGCAGGATGCCGTGTCACTAGATGATGTCACACTGGATGCTCTTGATTCCTTACAACCAAGTCATAACACGACGTCAGATGAGACTTCAGTAGAGTTACAACGACGAGAAGAGAGAGAACGACGCAATTCATCATCATCTGTTAGCCAATCAGAGACTGATGAGTCATCTTGCGTCTAGTAAATACCTCTTCTCTGTAGGCTCTTTATAAGTATTTATAGAAAGTGTTCTCTACGTGACTGTTGGGGGGGAGGGGGTCAGATGTGAATCTAGAAAACAAGGCGTAGAGGGAAGCTTACAGAGAGATCTGGTGTGAGCTGTTCAAGATATCACTTCAATAGACATTGTGTTCTAATATTTATTATACAAATAATGCAGTACTAATGAGTTTAGGAGTGACCGGCAGCGACTGATTGTGTTTGGTAGCAAACCTGGGCAAATTGTTAACACTCCATTGCCTGTACTGGAAGGACCTTTGGCCAACCACCCGTGCTCATCGGCCTAGTCGGTCGGTGGTTAAGTCATGCGTAGTAATACGTAGGACAAATAACCATCACCAGAACCTGTCTTCGGACAGAGCACTATCATCATCATCATCCATCAATAATTCTTGAGGTGACAAGTTAAGTGGAATAAATCTGTAATTGAAGTATTACGAGTCTAGCTTGCGATGCTAAGTCCAGGATTTGTTTTGGTGGGGAGGGGAGGGGTAGGAGGTGGAGAGTGTAGAGAATGGAGCAAGGTATTCATGATTTTTTCTTAATGACTAAAAATGGTTATTTCAGGCTTTATGCACAGTAATCAGTAGCCTAGCAATGTGAAACAATCAAAACAAATTATGATCCGGTTTGGAGTGTCAACGACTGTATATGACCTTCATGAGGAACCTCCTTTCCTCCAAAATCCACTCACTATTTCTAACTTGCAAACATGATTATGGTTATTAAAATGTTTGGTTAAAAGATCTGCACGGGTGATAGTAATTAGTCTGCTATCAACAATACCACTGATCCAGTAAGCCTATGAGGTCAGTTTATGTGTATGACCAAGACGTTGTGTAGGCCATCATATTTTCAATTTACCCATTTCTTTGTAACATGATCAGTCTCGGCTGTGATTGAATTTGCAATTTTTACTGGTAGCTGTGTTTACTACAGACTGAGCAGTCACTGGCTATACACAGGCTGGCTATCCACAGACTGGCTATCAACAGTCTGGCTATCCACATACTGGCTA
This sequence comes from Buchholzia appendiculata, assembly GCA_034694885.1. Taxonomy (NCBI): domain Eukaryota; kingdom Metazoa; phylum Annelida; class Clitellata; order Enchytraeida; family Enchytraeidae; genus Buchholzia; species Buchholzia appendiculata. The sequence goes on from JAQFYQ010002493.1 coordinate 9,416, forward strand.
TCAACATACTGGCTATCAACAGACTGGCTATTAACAGACTGGCTATCCACAGACTGGCTATCAACAGGCTGGCTATACACAGACTGGCTATCAATAGACTGGCTATCCACAGACTGGCTATCAACAGGCTGGCTATACACAGACTGGCTAACAACAAACTGGCTATCAACAGACTGGCTATCCTGTCATGCGTTGCTAATGTAGGGGCAGAAAATAAGAGATTAGTTTTGATGAGGAGAAGGGAATTACTTGAACAGCTCTCTGTCTCACTCTCTGTCAGTTTCCCTGTGTCTGTCCTTGTTTCCTTCAGCTTCTGTCTTCACATCAATCTTTGTTTTGTAATTATATCGTGTGCAATTGTCTGTGATAATAAAGATGATTATTTTTTATTAATGTACGTCTATATTGTGTTTACTAATTGATAGTTTTACAGTATCCTGAATTGTCTGTGGTCAGGAATAATTTTAATTGATTTTAACTCGGCTTTTAACTCGGTGGTAAAATTTGAAGTACGGCATCTTGTTTGTACATTATAGGTCCACATGATGATTGATATATTGATATGGAAGAATTTACTATCGGACCATTGTCCCTGGGATTAGTCATATTGGCCATAGCAGTTTTTAATTTGAACCTCTGATTAATAGCGTATATGATCAATAGGTCTGGTCGTATTGCCATTGATGGTATTGGTACTGCTGTTGATCATGGAGTAAACTTGCAAATTGTTCAAATTAAGCTTGTAATATTAGCGATTACATCACAGGCAACTGAGTTTGTTGCAAATCACGACTTATTGAGCAATCTTAATTGAGCAGACTAATTGAGCAATCTTATTGAGCAGTCTTATTGAGCAGGCTTATTGAGCAGTCTTTTTGAGCAGTCTGCTTTGAGCAATCTTATTGAACAGGCTTATTGAGCATTGAGCAATATTATTGAGCAGGAATAATAAGCAGGCTTATTGAGCAATCTTATTGAGAGTGCTTATTGAGCAGTCTTATTGAACAAACTTATTGAAGCAGGCATATTGAGCAATCTTATTGAGCACTGCTCAATAAGATTGCTCAATAAGCATGCTCAATAAGACTGCTCAATGAGCAGTCATTGAGCATGCTTATTGAGCAATCTTATTGAAGCAGGCATATTGAGCAATCTTGTAGAATTCAAAATAAAGTGATTGCTCAGAAAGCAGAATTGTTGAGAACACATATTTTTATTCAAGGTCCAACAAAATGTATTTATAAAATTCAGACTAACTGGGTATCATCCAAAAGTTGGACGGGTGGGGGACTGATCACTCACTAGTATCATACAGGTCTAATGTTGGAGGGGCTGATCACTGACTGGGTATACTGAAGATCTAATGAATGGGTGGCAGGGCTGATCACTGTCTAGATATACTGAAGATCTAATGAATGGGTGGCAGGGCTGATCACTGACTGGGTATACTGAAGATGTAATGAATGGGTGGCAGGGCTGATCACTGACTAGGTATACTGAAGATCTAATGAATGGGTGGCAGGGCTGATCACTGGGCATACTGAAGATGTAATGAATGGGTGGCAGGGCTGATCACTGACTGGGTATCGTAACAGATCTAATGTTAGAGGTAGTTGACAAATTAGCTTGGTATCATAATAATAATCCTCAAATAATATCAAATAATCCTCATAGCTAATAATCCTCAACTTTATGAAGAGCAGATATCTGTCCATGGACAGATATCTGCTACTTACGTCAGAATCAGCAATTATGAAGAGCAGATATCTGTCTATGGACAGATAAACGCCATCTAAAGTAGGAAAATGTTATATGTTAGGGTTCAGCTTTTAAGTTGTGACTAGTGGTTTTCTGACTTCGTCATCAATCATTTTACATCCAAGGTTCCATCTCAGATTGAATCAGGTAACATTTTTTCCATCACAATACTTGACAAGAGCAGAGTTGGCTGGAGTTGAGGAACTATGTATTGAAGTTGTTGTCCCACACAAGAATCAGTATTGTTGGATTTCATTCATTGTGCTGATGAGTCGTCATTATTTGGTCGAGCGCGACATGGTGAGTTAGTTGTAACTGGTTCATCTCTGGACCCATCTCTGGACCTTGTATTGCACAAGAACAATAGCTTGCATCATGTCGTGTATTGCACAAGAACAATAGCTTGCATCATGTCGTGTATTGCACAAGAACAATAGCTTGCATCATGTCGTGTATTG
>JAQFYQ010002494.1:0-11631 GCA_034694885.1 Buchholzia appendiculata
ATTGGCTGCAACGTACATTCAAGCTAGGGTTGCATTGGCTGCAACGTACATTCAAGCTAGGGTTGCATTGGCTGCAACGTACATTCAAGCTAGGGTTGCATTGGCTGCAACGTACATTCAAGCTAGGGTTGCATTGGCTGCAACGTACATTCAAGCTAGGGTTGCATTGGCTGCAACGTACATTCAAGCTAGGGTTGCATTGGCTGCAACGTACATTCAAGCTAGGGTTGCATTGGCTGCAATGTACATTACCATAAAAATACTGCGACAAAATACTGCCATCATTCCGTCTCTAGAAACTCTACATCATCAGCAGACCAAACCTCAGCCAGAATAAAATTAGTGCTGTATTTCACCAAGACCTGGCAGACCAAGTCTGGTCTTGCTGGCACTAGCAATAAAGAAGCCATTCATCTCATTGTTGTTTTTGTTTACCCAGTCACAGTCAAGAGCAAACCGACAAGCCCAGATTACCAACCCAGCTATTCATCTTTATTTTAATTAGTAAGGTTAAACATTTTAAATACAAAAACTAAAACCATCCTGTAACCAACTACCTAAACATTTCAGGATTAGACATACGAGTTTTTTTAAATTAACGCAGAAATATAAAAAGCCTTTAGAAGCTAAGGCAGAAATATAATCACCCACACAACTACAATGTAATCTCAAAAATATACTCAGTATATCGTTCATTCAGCGTACCTGCATCTCCAGTTTCCACGTGTGCTTGAGTCGGAGCGACGGAAGGTCCCAGACCGACACTCTACCGGACTGGTGCAACGACGCAAGCTGTGTACCGCCGGGTGACAGACTAAGCTTGTAGACAAAGTCGGACGGTGTCTCTCCTCGCGACCAGCTGTACCACTGACTCGTCAGTCTTCTCATCATGTGTCGCTTTGTAGGCACGCGCTGTAAACACACACACAGGCACACACATGAACACATAAACATGGATATACACATATATACACAAACACAGGGAAAAAAATAAGGTTTCAGGGTTGTGTAGCAGTGATACGCTACACAAGTTCAGTATTAAAATTTCTAATAGACAAAAATAATTAAAATAGACAGTGAAATAATGGCTTTGACATTTAATCAGAGTTTTGCCATTCAAAAATTCACGTATTATTTAAAAAGAAAAGTTGCGTAGCAGTGAAGCGCGAAGACTGCTACACCAAATTTTTGTTGTGTAGCAGTGGCTTGAAAATGTGTAGCAAACTGTGATGCGACACCAGCTATTTTTTTCCCTGTAACTAGATCAATATTGATGAACTGATCTTATTAATCGTCATCATCAACATTTTACATGAGTTTTTCCTTGCCAGAAAGGGTTGGATGTAATGTCCCCGGGGGGTTCATTTTGGCTGGATGTTTACAATGGCGTATTATATAATTGACTAAAGCGGTCTGCTTGTCTGCTTCGATGTATAGGAGGGAATGTGGTGAAGGTTTGGGATGCCCTGGCCGGTGGCAGACTGCTGACTCAGTTCAGCAACCACCACAAGACCGTCACGTCTCTGTGCTTCGCAAGCGACAACCGGCGTATCGTGTCCGGGTCTCTCGACAGGTAAGATTTTTAGGTGGTTATGATTTGAAAGCAGGTGTTCACATCATGTGCACCGTCAGCTGTTGGAACAGTTTGGTTGAGCTGGAAATGTTTGTTCCAGTCGGAAGAAATATTTATATTTCATCTAATCTCTTCAGAAGCAGAGGTTTGAGTACAGATCATAATGTATGACAGCGATCATGATGGTGGGGGCTGTCAGAGACGACGATCATTACGTTGGTGTTGTGAGAAAGACTCTAACTATGTTTAATACACCAGTCTTCTTGGATATTGTGTTGGTCCAGTGGGAACAAGCAGTGGGCTGCAACGGAGATGTTGCATCTCCGAGTGAATCTAAAAAATAGCAGCAGTCTATGAATATAGGAGAAGGATCGGACGGTGGTGATTGTGATGAATTGCTCGTCAGTCTTGTGTGTGTATGTAGGTAGGTGTAGGTATGTGCGTCTGTTTGTATGTGTGTATGTAGGTGTAGGTATGTGCGTCTGCTTGTTTGTGTGTATGTAGGTGTAGGTATGTGCGTCTGTTTGTATGTGTGTATGTAGGTGTAGGTATGTGCGTCTGTTTGTGTGTGTGTATGTTGGTGTAGGTATGTGCGTCTGTTTGTGTGTGTGTATGTTGGTGTAGGTATGTGCGTCAGCCTTGTATGTGTTTATATGTGCTTGTGTATGTTTGTCTGTGAGTGTTTTTGTTGTTGTTGCTTTCAGAACGTTTTTTGTTCTTGCAAAGTTTGTAACAAAGTTTTTGTGTTCTCTTTCCTTGTAATTGTCTAAATGTATGAGTATTTGTATATGTATGTATGTGTACAATACTGTTCATATATATGTTTACATGTATGTGTATATGTATGTGTGTTGTGTGTGTATATGTATGTGTGTTGTGTGTACATGTTTGTGTGTGTATGTGTGTGTGTATGTGTGTACAGACACCTGAAGTTCTATGATGTCAGTACGTACCAAGTTGTTCACAGTCTGGACTACCCAGCGGCTATTCTTAGCGTTGCCGTTTCAGTAAGTATCTCTTGAACTCATTTCTACTTCTGAAATGTAAATGCTATTTTTCTAAACCAGATTCTTGATCTGTTAAATACTTATAGGAAACATATATTCCATAGCGTTGTCAATCTTCTGTGTACCTTGTTTTTTTTCCATCCAGGATGGTAATAACTTGTGGTGCAATATTTCATTCAATTAATACTTTGTACTTGTGTTTGTGCTTGCTGTGAAGATGTACTGTATTAGGAAAGTTACAGATTTAAATGTAGATAGTTGTGGAGCTTTGTTCAACCTTGTGTAGTTTAGCATCGTTGTAACTTGAGAATTGATTATTCATAACTATTTAACAATGTTTAAGCACAGGTTGCTGTAAGTTGTGACAATCAGTCTTTCTCTGTGTCATTGGCAGATCCAGAATTGTTTTGAAGGGGTCAGGTGCTCAGTGTGGCGAGTGAACAAACGCTTGTCTGTTTCTCGCATGTCTGTTTCACGAATATTTTTCTCTCGCATATCTGTGACCCTCGCATATCTGTTTCCATCACATGTGTGCCTATCTGCCTGTCTGTCTATCTGCCTGTCTGTCTATCTGCCCATCTGTCTATCTACCCGTCTGTCTATCTGCCTGTGTCTATCTGTCTGTCTGTCTATCTGCCTGTCTGTCTGTCTGTCTGTCTATCTGCCTGTCTGTCTATCTGCCTGTCTGTCTATCTGCCTGTGTATCTATCTGCCTGTGTGTCTACCTGCCTGTCTGTCTATCTGCCTGTCTGTCTATCTGCCTGTCTGTTTATCTGCCTATCTCACTTACAAATCTGTTACTCTGTCCTTTGTGTATGTTGTGTGTTAGCCATCAGATGATCTGCTCACAGTCGGCATGGCGGACGGACTTTTGTCCATACAGAGACGCAAGGACGAGAGCGAGGTAGCTGCTGCCGAGCGAGAGAAGAGAAAACGAAAGCGCAAGCTGGTGGGCAGCAGCTGGAACCAGCCGATGCATTGCTACGCACTGGAGCCGGAGCGGGTAAGAAGCTGTTTTGCCATCTTCTTCAATGTTTATCATCAGTTTTTCCTTGACAAGACGTATTTGACTTGCCCAACAAGTTTTCTTCGCAAGTTGCAAACTTGTGCATCCTCATTATCATGTGCGTGCTCATTAATCATGTGCCTCTTCTGTAATCATGTGCATGCTAGGCGCCTGTCTCTCGATCTATCCAGGGTTGGAGGGTCATGCAAACGTATATCCTCAATGTAACACTGCAGCTGCTTAATGCTGATTGGTTGGAGCTACAGAAGCAGCTAAGTTTTGGCAGCAGCTCGCCGCCATTTTGTGACAACATGAACCGAATCACATGTCTGGTAGTTCTCGTATATTCATACGCGTCGGTGACGTGACTATTACGTAACAGCAAATAATTCTTGATAATAATTTGTCCCTTGAATTATGATTTTAGCAGTGATATATGCCCGAGCAGTATCGATGTGCTTGACTAGCATCAATGAGTAGAGTTGAGTGTGAAGACCTAGTTGTGAGCTCGTGGTTGTGAGCTCGTGGTTGTGAGCTCGTGGTTGTGAGCTCGTAGTTGTGAGCTCGTGGTTGTGAGCTCGTGGTCGGTAAACTCTGACTGTGTGACAACTGGGAGTGACACTGGTTTAAAGTTGTTTTCTAAGATTTTGCCGAAAGATATCGATCTGTTCCACACTTTGGGCGCACTACTGGGAAATGAATTCCATTGATATGACACAAGTTCAATGAAAGATGATTTGCTACGTGGTTGATTCTGATTCCAAATCTAAACTACTCTGTTGGTGACCTTATGTACAATTGTTCACAGAGTTTGGTTGCATGATGATCCTTGTGTAGTTCTACCGTGATTTTTGTAATCTTCATCTAAACTGACGTAGTTTTGAACAATGTATGTTTAGTCTGATGATGTCATCGACCGCCAGCGGAAAACCCGGATGGAAAAATACGACGTCTTTCTACGCAAGTTTCAGTACAGCAGGGCCCTGGATGCAGTCATGAATGTACGAAATGCTTTGATTCTCGTGTACATTTATATACTGATTTATACTCTGTTTCTGCATCTCTTCTGTGTATATGACTCTCTTCTCGCACTCTTTATCTATTGTCTGTCTCTCTGTCTCTCTGTTTGTCTCTCTTTCTTGTTGCCTCTTTCTCTCGTGTTTTCTGTGCGTTCCACTGCTATACTTTCTTCCTGTATCCATCAGTTATGTGTTGTGTTGGTTGTCTTCTATATAGTTAATTTCCTCAGTTTTATTGCTCTTCTTTCACGTCACCACATTGGATCATTGCCAATGATTCGATCTAATGAGCTGTGCTGTATGTCATCATCATCATCATTTAACATCAAGCTTTCCTGTCCACAACGGTTAGACAGCTGTTGAATTTGTCTAGAAGTTAGAAGGATGTATTGTCTGACTTGTCTAGAAGTTAGAAGGATGTATTGTCTGACTTGTCTAGAAGTTAGAAGGATGTATTGTCTGAATTGTCTAGAAGTTAGAAGGATGTATTGTCTGAATTGTCTAGAAGTTAGAAGGATGTATTGTCTGACTTGTCTAGAAGTTAGAAGAATGTATTGTCTATGATATCAAAGAGAAGTGTTTATGTTTATCGTTGGTGTGTGTAGGTCTTGTTTTGTGTGTTTGTGGTAGATGTATGTATGACGTGTCTAGTGCAGGTATGTATGTGTGTGGATCATGTGCATATTTATGCAATGTTTATGTGTACATGTATGTCACCGGTATGTATATGTCTTCCTGCATTTATGTGTATTGCTGTCTGTGTGTATATACAGTATGTCTGTCTGTCTGTCTGTCTGTCTGTCTGTCTGTCTGTCTGTATGCATATGTCTCGTTGTGTGTGTATGACTGTTCTTGTGTACGTGTACATGTGTGTCTGTCTGTGTCTGTGTTTGTGTATGACTGTTCTTGTCTATTTGTCGGTCTGCCTGTGTCTGTCTGTCTGTCTGTCTGCTGTGTCTCTGTGTGGCTCTGTGTGCGTATGACTGTTTGTCTGTCTGTATGTATGTATGTATGTATGTATGTATATATGTCTTTCTGTCTGCCTGCATATTTCTTTCTGTTTGTTTGTGTATAACTGTTCTTGTCTATATGTCTGTCTGTCTGCATGTGTCTCTGTGTGTGTATGACTGTTCTTGTCTACATGTACCTGTCTGTCTGTCTAGCCGTGTATCCGAACTAAGACTCCTGAAGTGACGGTTGCTGTGTTGCTCGAGTTGATTCGTCGCTCGGGATTACGTACGGCCCTCGCTGGGCGAGACGACGAGTCGGTTGCAAGAATACTCACATTCATTCTCAAGTTTGTATTCTTGGTTGTATTCCTGTTTCTACTCCTGTTTCTACTCTTGTTTGTACTCTTGTTTGTTCTCTTGTTAACCGTGCATGGACTTGAAGTGTAAAGGTCATTACACAGTTGTAAAGGTTTCTGTTATACTCTGTAATCTTGTTATATTTGTATCTTTATTTATTTACATCGTAATTGAGAATACAAATACAAATCCCAAAAGCATTTGCACGGACTTTGAACATTTGTTGATTCTAGAGGAGATATGATCTCTCTTCCGCCGACTATGAAGGACTCGTTGGAATATATGAGTGCATCTCTAGTTTATATCAGATTTGTTTATTGTAGATGCACTAACTGAATGCATAGGTATATCAGGGGCTGGGGGTTTTCCCCAGAGTTTACATATTTTTTGGTTGCGCCGCTACCCCTCCCCCCGTTCGTCAGACTATTTTGGAGTGCCGCTACGCCCTGGTTGTCGATATTTTTGACCCATTGCTACACCTCTTCCCCTGCTCGCCATAAATTTCTTTCCCCCCCCCCCCCCCGTCCTCAAATCAAAATGTCAGGCAACCTATGACTGAATTGAACTATTCTTTCAGGTACGAGTTTTGATTTGTGTTGCTTTGCAGAGGTTAAACATTTAATGGGATTAAAATTTAGGCTATTCTGCATTATATTTGTGGACTTTACGCGCATCGTCAATGTGGATACTTGCGGAAAAGTAGAAGATGTGTATTGTGTATTTGATTTAAAGAAATAGTTTGTTTCGAACACTCTCGGTTTTGTTTCATTTCGTAGCTGTTTTTGTTGAAAGCATGCATATTGTTTTATTGTAGAAATATCGGAGTATTGCAGTACATCAATACACTGCTCGACGTGCTCAAGATTATTATGGGTAATTACGTCTAATTGATCATCTTGATGATTTATTTATCATTGCATTTGATCATGTAATAGGGATTATCTATGGTGCATGTTATTACGGCTGTCACGCATTGTGTGTCATCTCATGCTCATGTATTTTCACTGGTTCATAATTATATTGACATCAAATTATAATTACATGTTTTGCTATCTTTACATCTTCTGATATTTAATCAAATTTGATTAAATAGGAGTATTAAAGACCTATCCTGGCAGTGTATCGCGACAGTGCCACTGATTCACTAGTGGATGTAATTGGAGCACAAGTGGCTGTGGCGGTCTCCTCTTGCCTTCCTGTACCAGTGACGGGCTTTTAAATGACTTGCCCATCAAGTCTGCTCACCGAATTTGTAACATTCCTTTAAAAAACTTCACAATTCTGAAGTTATTCAGAGCTGCAAGCGTTAGCTCGCACACAAGCCAGACACATCGGCCTAGATTTGATCTCAATGATGCATTTGAACCAGGGACTGTGGAGTGTGAGGCTCAGAAGTTGCCACTACAACACATCATGCTCGCTATTGGTTTTAAATTAATCAGTGATGCTGCTTGCTTTTGTGTGTGGCTGTGTGTGTTTGTATGTGTACTTGTATTCCCCTGTGTGTATCTATGTCTATTTGTGTACTTGTATTCCCCTGTGTGTATCTGTGTTTATTTGTGTACTTGTATGCCCCTGTGTATATCTGTGTGTGCATGTATGCCCCTGTGTTACTCTGTCTATGGATCTGTGCTTGTATGCCCATGTATGTCTCTATGTGTGCATGTGTACTTGTTTGCCCCTGTCTCTCTTGAGTCTTTAGATATGTATTTGTGTGCTCCTGTATACCTGTATGCCCCTGCAAGTATCTATATCTATGTGAGCATGTGTAGTTGTATGTCCTTGTATGCCCTGTGTATAGATGTGTACTTGTATGGCCCTGTATGTTTCTCTCTGTGTAGATGTGTACTTGTATGCCCTTGTGTGTGTCTCTCTCTCTCTGTGTGCATGTGCTCTTGTATGTCCCTGTATGTTTCTCTCTATGTGTAGAGTTGTACAGGGACAAGGCGGAGACGATGCTGTGTACAAGGGAAATACTGACACGGCTCAACAGTGCTGTGGAAATGACAGTTGAGGCAACGTTTGACAAGTGGGGCAGCATTGGACTCTGTGACCTCATCGTAGCCGCGGCTGCTAACTCCCAACCTTCAGACGAACTAGTCACAGACACTACCGTACAGCCCCTGTCAGCTGATCCTATGAATGCATGCAATAGTTCAGAGACTGTCGCTATGGATACTACATAGCTATTTGCCATGGATACTCTCTGGGTATCTTAGAACTGGTTACCATAGTTACGAAGGGAAGTGTCGTAGAACTCGTTGCCATGAATACTCTCTGGGTATCCTAGTAATGACCGATATGCATGCATGATATGTATGATGTGATATGCTGCAGTTTGTTATACAACTTGTTGATGATCCTGAAGTAGTAGTGATCTAATCTTTACTTGTTAATGAATTTATCCTTCGTACTACTGGAAATATTAACAAATAGCACTATGGCTAACTCACAATCTCCCCCGTAGAATTAGAAGATCGACAAGGTATTCATTTGATTTATAAGTAGGCGAAGTTTTAATTCAATATTTTGTTGTATGCCCAGAATTTTTACGCAACTGGAAATCTCTGTTTGTTTATTACAGCAGTAATGTTTTATGAAATTTAAGTCATGAAACCAACCGTACTGCAGGTACAGTACTGTGTTCAATGTTTTCAGTTGATTTCTTAGAAACAAATGCCTTAGATCAGCATCAGTGCTTCAGGTTTTCCTAGTGAGCAAGGATTAGGGATGTTGTATTGTACATATGAAATGACATGTATTAGCGCAGTACTGAGATATAGGCTGTCGACTGAATATCGTCATCGGAACTTTACGTCCTGCTCGCATTGTCTCAAGAGTAGCAATAGGGTCGAATTACGATGGGTTAGACGCAACCAGAATGCTACTCTCTCTGATTATGAACTCACGGTGATTGAACTCGATGGGACATGTGCCGTAGTGGTTTTTTGTTGCAGCAAAGCTGTACAGTCGGATGCCCTTCCCGATGCCAACAGTCTCACGACACTAACATTATTTTCACGAATACCATTGCTCTTGGCCATTTGGATTCACTGAAGCCTAACCCTTCATCTCTGGGCATTACCCTACCATACGTATGTGGGTTTGTGGTCGGTAAAGGTAATGTCAAATTGTCACATATGGTATCGGTTCCCGATGGAAGAGGATGGACCGCGCTCAATGCCCATGTGAACGTTCTTTTTGTTATTAGCTCTGATGTACCTCTTTGGGCATGATCCAACCATACCTTGCCACGCTTGGTCCAACCATAACCTGCCACGCCTGGCATGACCTCATCTCGCTGACATAACTTGGCTGTGACCCGACCACGCTTGGCTGCAACCTGACCTAGCTTGGCTGTGACCTGATCTAGCTTACCCGACCGCAAGCCCGGATACCCGCATGCAGTTGGAAACTAGGTCACACAGCTAGTGCGAAATAGTCGTGCTATCGTCCAAATTAATTAACTACTAGCCCTAACCCTAACCCTACCTTGAACAATATCAACCCTAATTTGACCCCTAAAAACCCTACTTTGAACCCGGTAAAATGTTCCAATAATAGGCTAACTGCATGCGGGTACCCGGGAAAGCTACCCGACCACGCTTGGCTGTGACCCGACCAAGCTTGGCTCCATCTGCTAGATCTTTTCATACAAGAAAGCCATTATATAAAGCCTAACTCACTCGTTAATTTGTACTTCATTTACAATAGTCATAACATAATTTAATCAATAAACATCTACTAGACGAAGCTGGCGATTTAACTCAATTAGTCTGTAGTTTCTTTCCAGTGGTTATTAAAATAAAACTAACATCTGTAGGACTAATAAGCATATACAACATACAAAGACTTCATGTAAAACTAACAAACCAAGCAACAACAAAAATAGAAACAATATGGATACACATGCTTACACTATTACACATGTTTACATTATTTACACGTTTACCTCTCATGATGTCCAAGAATGCTAGTCGTTTCACAATTGCTTTGTTTTCCGATCACGCTATATTATCCGACATCTCTTACAGACAGATACTTAATAATGGCTCGAACTAAGAGGGGGCAGGGCAAGTTGAAATACACTGGCAAAACTCGGAACCTCCTCAATTAGTTGTACTTTCGAGCCCCGGGGGGTCAGTTTCAAACATCTCGGTTATCATTTCCTAGAGGTTGACCCCCATTCACATTTTTGTTTCAGAAGATCATTTTAAAATGTTTTGTGAGAACAATATTTTGCAGAGAACGGCTACAGCCTACAGGTACACTCAATGTACAACAACTCGTTGTTTCTCTGCAGTCGTGAAAGTACGAACAGCCAGGATACACACGATCTTGTCTACTTCTGACTTGATAGTACACTAGTATAGCGGACACTGATACAGAACATATTAATATTATGCTCACTATTAATGCTGGACTCGTCCTTCACCTTTCATCAGAATTATCACTAAGATAATCTTGATAGAAAAGTTTTTACACTGAACTAGAGAAAAGGGACCAGAGTTATCACACTGGCACAAGAACAGATAAGGGATTATGATTATCCGCTGGGTACAGGGATAGGCAGAGGACTGTACGCTTGGATAAGCATCGCTTTCGGCAACTTTGAATGCTCCTCCCACTTTGCCGTCTTGCTGTTTGCAAGAATCTCGTCCACCGAAAGTTTCTTCACGCTGTTAGAACACTTCCAGAAGGTTCTGTTCCAGTTGTCCTTTCCGCTCGTTCCTCCGCCTGCAATGTAGATGATGTTGTCCGCGATGGCAATGGCGAAGTGAGCCATTTCCGTGCGAAACTGTCGCATCTCCTGCCACTCAAGATTCGCACTCGCTAGATCAACAACGAAACAATACTTTGCGTCGAGTATTATGACGTGCGTCTTACACAGCACAGCCTTGATCATACTGCACGAGCGAGGCATGGGTCTCGACAGGATTTCGCAGCTATTGGTGTGCGGATTGTAGATTTGGACTTGGTTAGTTGTTCCGCTCGTTGAAATATTCCCTCCGAAGACGTAGATCTTGTTTGCGTGGGTAACACAGGTCGCGGAATACACTGGAGTGGTCAGCGCTCCGGTTACGGCTAGCGTATCGGCGTTTGTGTCGTAGGCTACGACCGAGCCGAGGGCCGTCGAGTCACGCTCAGAGAACCCTCCGACCACGTAGACCTTCGATTCAATGACCGCCAGGCAGTGTCGGCGGATTGCAGCCGCTAGGGTCTGCGCGCTTTTGATCCAACCTGACGATGTGTTCCACTTCCAGATCTCATTTCTCCCCGATCCCATTCCGACTACGATAAGAGTGTTGTTGACGACGTGTGCCGCGGCGTCCGTCTTGATGTTGAAGGCTCGAGTGTCGATGGATAATTCAGTTGTTATGCTCTCCGTAGGGAGGAGAGGAATCTGGTAGACAGTGTTTACCATCTGATCCGCTTCATCTTTTCCACCGACTATGAACAGTCGGTTCTCAATTTTTCCACCTGCAGACAAATGAAACAGTGTTGTATGAAATCCGCTATCTTGCAGATTTAATGCAGCCAATTTTTTCAAAGCCAATACGTCGTAGAGAGTACACAACTAATACTCTTACGTCATCCAGGGATCTCTATCATGGGACGAGTTGCTGCTATTGCTTCAAGTTTGAGCTTAGTTTAGGGGGGTGGGGCAAAGGTTTGCACTAGATAGAATCAAGTGCCCAGGGGGATTTTTAGCTGAGAA
>JAQFYQ010002495.1:0-11628 GCA_034694885.1 Buchholzia appendiculata
ATATACGTATGTAGGTATACGTGCGTACATACATACAGTACATATATACATACATACGTACGTACGCATGTATGTATGTATGTATGTATGTATGTGCATGTATGTATGTGCAACAAGTGTATTTACAACACCGTTGTTGGTTAGAAAATGTAATTGGTCACATCTACTAAATAAATTGTAGAAATAAAATCTGTAATAATTATGTTGATGACAAGTTGTATCTGTCAGTGTTATTCACCGGATGGTCCAATCATCACAATTAAATATAAGTAAAGCAATGCAATAAATGCAAATCAAAGCAGTTACATGAATATAAATTTCTAAATTGTATGGATCATATTGTGATAATGATCGCAGTAATGTCAATGAGATATATAATAACTAATGTTATTGAAGATGTAATGGTCAACATTTGCACACAATTTTTAAGTAGAAAGGTCTTTGATGAAATACAATTAATATCAAATCAAGTGTGCAATAAACACATCCGATGCGGTATTTAATATTATTGCAAAGCAACATATACCTAGATTTTCTTAGCCTTCAAAATATCCTCCTTAATTAGTCTATTAATTTAGAATCGATAACTAAGAGTAAGGCCAGAGCTGAAAAAACGATGCGTGAGTTCGACATGCAAGTAATGCAATTTTTTTTACAACGGCTCATTATCTAAAACAGTGACAATAATTATATTGACAATCGGTAATGCTTTAATCTTATTACTAAAATCGATTAATATCATTATTATTATTAAGGTAGTATAATAATTATACATCTTAAGTATAATCATTATGATAATGATCGTGCTGTAATGGTTCCGTGAAATGAAAACAATAGTAGCGCGGACAGAAATGTGGAAATGCATTTAACGCGCTTTTATTTCTGTGCTTCATGTCATGAAATTAGTTACTTCATCATGAATCACCAACAGCTCCTTTCGTTTTAGTAACTTTCTTCTTGACAAGCCTCTGACATCCATCTCTTCTATGCCAGGAAAAGATGGAGCAACTGATCCAAGTTAGAGTTGGGGCGGGAGGGGGTTTAACACTAGTTGGAATCAAGTGACTGGAGAAGTTATTATTTACAGTTGCATTGATGTGGGGGGGAGGGGGTGCTCCAATCACCCTGGGGGGTTGATAGAAGCCCGTGGTCCAACTCGGTCATCCATCCCTGTATTATCACGTATTCAAATACATGCCCATACAGTCATCCAGAATGCTTGTGCTTTATTGATTTATGAGACTTCTCTCCTGGCATTCAGAGTTCCAATAAATTGTTAAATAGCTTCATATATGTATATATACTCGATCCAGATCGAACTGGGTCGAGCAACTGTTAACATTATAACTGACACATTATAAGGATATTTTGAAGATATTTCTTCCTCCTTCGCGCCACAAACCTAGCTGGGGTTCTCTTCTTACTGTATTTCATAGATGTTCCTTTCTTTTCTTGCCCCTCAAATTATCGTCTTCATTTTTCCCTTGTCCAGATTTGTATCCTATATAGTGTTTTCGTTTCCTCTAGTTCTCAAATGTCCAACTTTCACATGGCATTGTGCTCATACCGTATATGAAAGCATGAAAACAGTTGATTGCCAGTGCCAAAAGTATTTCATTAAAAATTCGCATGCTTGAAATCATGTTCAGTAAATCCGCCATCTCAGCATATTGATTAACCTACAAAGCTTGAGATTTTTCAATCAATCAGTTTTAATGAGGGAGCGGTGTTACGTGCTTGGGAGCCAAAAGTGCAGTTTTCCGCACTAGCTCATATACAAAACAGTGCCGCACCGCTTTCTGCTGCGTTACATGTGACAAGAGTTCTGTAGAAATAACTACGTGGTTCTACCATATGCTTTCAAGATAATACAGACACACTGACCAACAAAGCAGCAATAATAATAGATATATGGGGAGTCTTATTTGACGAATTGTTTTTGCAAAACATCACGTTTTGAACAGTTCATTCTCAGCCAAATATTGGATAGTTTTAACAGTTTCTGGAGAAAGATTAATTTATAAGAGATCAGGGTTACTTGCAAATGTATTATGATGACAAAATAAAGTATTGATTAAATGTAGTATACAGGTAACGGCACGAATTATAGAAAGTATTTCCGCTTCTTACACGGACGTTGTGAGAACCGAGTTCTGAATAAATACTTGCTAATTTAATAAATAAATCTTCATTATTATAGTACATTGTAAATAAAGGATAAGACATAAAAACGTAAACCATTTGTGAGTAGATATCGTAATTTATTAGTTTCAGCTTCTTGGTTAAGTTCGGTACTAAACTAAATACAAGTGCATTAGAAAGAATTCCGAAGAACAGAGTGCACAGTGGTAACAAGAAATCTGTCAGAATATTTCCATTGTTCTACTATTCTAATAAATTTAATTAATTATCTAAATATTTGCTTTACAATAATATGCATCAGAACAACCAAATATCAAGATTCTAAGCGAAAAGAACTATCATTCAAGTGAAATTATAGAGATCACTATGGTTTAACTAAATGTCAAACTGATTCATCATGGGCGTTACATTTGAATAAAACACTGCACATTCTGAATAAGTGATTCGACAAAATAGATTTTCAAAACATTCTACTGCAGTATATCTCAAAATGTTGTTCTCGGAGGATCTGGATTGCTGAGGAGTTTCTTACAATAATATTTATAATGTTTACAGGAACAGTTTTGTCCATCTTACATATATTCATGCAGATGCATGAACAAAGGCTTGAGATATGAATATAATATTGAGAAAATTGACTTTATTTTGTGTGAAGAGAGTAAGTTATTAATTGAGAAACTCAAAACCGGGTCTACTCATTGACATTTTAGCGAGTGCATTATTTCAAATTATATTATCGCAAAAGAAAAGTTCCTTGGTTACAAATTAACAAGCATTTGATTAGTTTCAAAAAGCCATAATTGACTAGTTGGATTTGACTATTTTTAATCTTCAGATTGACACCTCAGCACATGACATGGTTCTCATTCAACGAATGCGCTGATATAAGAGCATTCTCATTTGCAGATAATAAACTTTCCTATTGAAAAAAATATCGTTAAAATCATAAAATCGAGACTACCTCATACTCACGCTTGGTTTCAGGGAGAAAAATACCTCGGACTCTTTTTTCAGTGGACGTTATAAATTCCGATAAAGCAATTTAGCATCAGCACCGTTATTTGAGCAAACAGTACATTATCAATAAGAAACTGTGCAGAATTTTACAATGTCTCCGTTCCTATGGAGATAAGATGATGAACAGTGAGCTAATGGCAAAGAAGATCCACGAGTAGAGCTTGGGAGATCCAATAGCATAATGTCAGTGTTATGCGTGGCACAGTATCCAGTTCACGCCTTTAGCAAGACTGGTGAGTAATTAGATGACTACCAAAGATTTACTGATAGTGTTTAATACCAATTTTTTAATAATCGCAAGTCGTAAATTTTACTGTTATATTTACTGAATAAGAAATCAGAGCATATATCTCTCAAACATTACCGTCCAAATAAAGTGTAACAGAAACAATAATAAACGACATAGAATTTGATCAATAACTGGCAAAGTAATGTATCATCAGGCAATTATTTCGCGAATAAAACTTAATCAGCCTAACATTATTTTATAAATGAGTATGTCTAATTGCTTTTTTACTGCAGATAATTACAAATAACTTACAGCGGCCTTGTCAGTTACTGCTTTTTACAATTGCTCAGTTTGGCTTCTGTAAATTTTTATTCATCTAACAATCGAAATCAAATTGTTTAAGTGTATTTTGAAGACGAACATTTGATGATAACATGGGAGATTACAATAAAAGAGATAAACGCGTTTCGACTTGACAAAGTACAGAGTAATTATAAGCACAAAATTAACTGCTTAATCTCATCAATGCGCCATAAAGTATTTTATAAATAACAAATTTTTGCATACGATTACCAATGATTATGTTAAAGTCACATGGTTTGATAGTCCTTATAAAGAGATGTTTCGTGCATTATACCTTAGAGAAATTAGACGAGTTAGTCGTTCAGGGCAAGTATTGACGGCGGTAGGTATTTGCTAGAATATGGGAAAAATAGGCCGCTTGCAATCTGTATAGTATATTATAATATTAATCGCATTCAGCAAGCTACATATATAAAGCACGAAGCATCAAAATTTGTGATTTTCGAAAAGATGTAGACCTACTGGAAGAATTTCATGCTCCAATTTAATCGAGAATGCACTGAATCAACTCCATCATGATTTTTTCTTGCTCAAGGGCAACTTTTCATAGTTGCATATAACAGATGTCAGTCATTATAGAAAGACCACACGTAGATGTAATTAATGTTTTCAGAAAGCATTTGTGAATTCATTTTATGTAACAAAATTGGCCAAGAAAGCAGAATCTAAGACTAAAATTATAGACAGACATAAATTGTAGAAGGTGGTTTAAAAGCGCCTTCCCTTACCAAAAGGAAAGGAGAAGGTATTCATTATAAGTCGAGTCATAAATACGGAAACATTGTCTACAGCGACACTCAATACCGGGTCCAGTGCATATTTTTAGGAAATCTCACTACTGGGACAAAAATTTGTGGGGTTGTAGAATAATGCCTGTAAGGAACAAAAGAAGGGGGCCCGGGGGCGGCAGGCCCCCGGCGGGTCCAGGGCAGAGCCCGGTAGGGGGTCTGGGGACAAAATGCCCCAGAAGTTGAAAACTTCTGAATTTTGGCTTATCATTGTCACTGTTTTTATTCAGTTTTCGTTGAACGTTACTCAAAATTTCATTCAAGTCACTAGTAGGACAAGGAAACCTACTGGGACAAAACCGGCGACTACTGGGACAATTGTCCCAGTAGATATACAGTTAAAATATGCCCTGCAATACTCACAACAATAATAAGAACACAGTATCGACAAGCAGATTAGCAGCCTTAGTACCAAACACATTAGGAGCAGGTTACAGATTACATTTTCAGATTTGTCCTTTTGATTAAATGCCACCAAGTTAACAATCTGACATTACGTTGGGGTGTATCTGAAAGTATTAACTCCGCATGGGCAGGTTTCCGATACCAAGAGTCCACACTCTTGGAGAGAAGAGTCCACACTCTTGGAGAGACTTGCTGCACCCAGTCCCAAGCTTGGGAAGGAACCGTCTAGTAGAGGTCCTATAGGAGGAGGGGAAGACGCTAATAATCTTCGATACGAAAAGCGCCTATGAACTCCAACAACACAACAGCACATCTGAAAGTATTTAAACTGCTAAAAGGAATAAAAAGCTTTGCTGATTTATGAAAAGCAGAGCTGCAATGAATTCACGTCTATGACATAAAGATAATTTTAATAATATTAGATAAATACATGTTAATACATGCGAATGTACCGTGAATGTAGAAACATTGTTCGTTCTTAAATTCAGAATTATAACTAAACGTTTGTCAGTACGATTATCTAGAGTCTATCAAAACAATTTGCTAATGCTTCTGATAAGCTGAAATCTCCTTTTATGCATATATTCTTTAGTCGTCAAAAATCAAGTGACATAGAATACATGGCAGTGAACACACAAACACAAGAATATTTCACAATTGATAAGTAGAACAGTTCAAAGTATTCACCGTTCAAAGTTATTCAAACAAATGACTATGACGTTGAATTATACAAATGTCTAAGGCTGTTAGACATAGCTAGTGCAATTTAAGGCTAAAAACGATCGACAGAAAATAAATTAGTGTTTGTATCTACTACACCTATATTTAAGTCATAAAAATCAACAGTTTGATGAATCTTACTATAAAGGATAAATAATGCAACCAGAATAACGGTCAATTTTATGCGAAAACAAACCAAAAATACACAGTACTTCAACAAGATTCTGTAGAATCAGTTTTCTAAACGGCGAGTGAGATAACTTACAAAGTGAGGTTCACAGATGCCAGAAAAATACAGAAAACAACAGTTACTGAACAAAGTATGCTCAATTTAGATGGTAGTGACCAATCCAATCCAAGGCTTCAGTGTCTGCTTCGTAGTGTTTGCACACCACTGTCGAGCCCCGTTAACGGGCGTGAATCAACGATGTGTGCCATTGTCTGGATGTCTACACAGTCACAGAGATTGCTGTTCGTTAGACCCCATTTGTTATGTTAGGTGTCCCTGTCCTGTGCGGAATTTGTTCAGCGTTGACCACCTTTGTGTCTGAGGTCAAAGCCTGGCTGGCGAATGCCGGGATCATAGACGAGATAGCCATTAATCGCTTTACCCATTTCCCAATCTTCTCGCCATTGGATTCTGAGATCAACTGATTCATGTTTAGATTGTCCGCCTGAATGCTAGACGGCGTGTTGGTGGGTTGCACATACAGTATCACTGAGTATTCCTCATTAGCTATTGGTAATTGTTTTAGCAATTCGTTTGTCCACCACTTCCTTGAGTAGCAAAGGTGGTGGTTCGATGTTTGCAATAACAGGCAGCCAAGGTAATGGGGTTGGGTCCATTTACCATGATATCAGTCGCATAGTAGTGTTCAGCTGGATGTCAAAAAGGTTTGTGTGGATCGAGCATGCCCAGATTGGAGAGCAATATTTACCACCGAGTAACAGAGAGCCACTGCTGAAGAGCGCAGAGTTGGCAGAGCAGCCGACCATTGAGGTACACACCAGCTCCTTGTTTGAACCGGTTTATACACCAGCATTGTGAAGATAAAACACGCCAGAAACTGTTTTTGTCAATGCTAAAAATGAGGCACCACAGGCGGCGATGAGCCTCTATTTGTTCCATGTCATTTGATAGGATCTGCTCCAGCTCTAAATAAGGTCACTGCTTGCGTTCCACAGCAAATGTCATCAACACAGATGACCTTGCGACTCCTGGTAGCCCGGAGATTGTTCATGTAACGGTTGTAAAGAGTTTGAGCAAGGACGGAACACTGTGGAAAGATACAATAAATTGAACTGATAATTACTTTATGTGATTGCATGTATTCAAATTTTGTAATTCTTCCGCATTGTTTCTCTTCTAAATAAAGTTTCTATATATTCAGCATTTATAACAGAACAATAATTACGAAATGTAATTGCCGATGTTTTTGAGAGGCTCTCTAAAGTTCAGACACATTTAATGGGACTTTAGCGATAAATGCATTGACAAACTGTTCGTACGTTTCAGGAAATAAAGATCATATTTTCTTTGAAGACATAATCTTCCTCGTATCAAACTTCCATTGAAAGATGAAGAACCTCTTCGTTCTATTGGCGGCTCTGGTGCTAGTCACCATAGCAACAGCGGCTGAGGAAAACGGCGATCAACTGGTCGATGTTAGAGACTGGGACGAATGGGACGGCGACTTTGGCAGCAGTGAGGAGCGTAGGCGTGGAGGTCGAGCCAGGTTCTGCAATCACGTCCGCGCGTACGGGGGTTGGTTCTGTGATGCGGAGATTGACCGTTGGCAATGGGAGAATAACTATCGTTTCATCAAAGTCAAGGACTGCAACAAGTTCTGTAGACTCGTGTCGAGACGTGCTGGTGTATGCAAGAACGTGGAGGCAACGGAAAAAAGCTCGTTCTGCACTGGGGAAGGCCAGGCTTGCGTCTGCAATAACTAGATCCAAAGTACGCTCGGGCTCTCAAACTTGAGCTACTGCGCTTCTGATGACGTTAGCCCTGGACTTGTGATGAAGAGAACGATAATCTATATCTATTATTGTTTCGCTTCTGTCTGAAACGTTCCAGCGCGAAAACTTTCAGCTGCATATAACGAAAAATCATTGAAGAGAATCAGATACTAATTTTTTGTCTGAAATTGTACTGAATCAAAGTAGAATATTTTCTAAGTCAGTGTGATATAGCTGCTATGTAATCTGCGAAATCAGAATTGCTTATTTGACATATAAATTTATACTTAATGATTAGGCCTATAATTGTTTCTATTTACACAACTGAGTAAAAATTTGCTGATTGGTTTATACTGATAATCGCATTTGTTTTTTGTAGCAAATAATTATAGAAATCGAATTATCCGTAGTAACAATTATCGCGATTACAATGAAATTGATTAAAATTGAATGAAAACGTTCACTCATGACACGATTGCGCCTTAATCATTCTCCCGGTTTATGAATTATTACAGGTAAAAGTAGGATTATACGAACAATTATTTAATTCTTGTCGAAAATAAGAAAGTCTAAGATTGACGACTAAGTGATTTTTCGAATCTAGATATTATAATGTTTAGCATGGAGTAGAACATAAGTAGAAAATATACACTACCAGTGCTTCTTTGAATAAAACCTATCTAGTTGTATTAGTCTTCTCTTTCCGGGGCTGAATGGAATATGAGTCAAACCAATAAACAACTAATCTATCATGCAGCTAAAACAGCTACAAGAGCCTTAATACAAATATTGAGTGACATCGAAATAAATTTAAAATTGCATAAAAATAAAGTAATGTGATGATGATCAGGGAATTCTGACATTCCAGGGGGGGGGGGAATTTGAAGTGATGTGAAATTATAATTTTGCATTCGTGATTTGGTAAACTATGAACTTTGGTAGAACTATAAGCCAACTGGTTTTATATACACTATATATGCAATTTAACTATCCATGATCATGCTGAGTATATCCTCAATAATGATCTATGTAACAAGTAACAAATCAAAACAAGGCTTCTCAACTAGATGAATTCCCCCCTTGGGAAATCGGAGCATATAAATATAAATTTTGGAATGCTAAATAAAGTCTTCAGTTATTGAATGCTGTTTTTGGAATGCATACATGACTTGGTAGCTCGCTATAATTTCATACTAATGTGTATCGGTGGCCGTGAAAGTTTATTCTCAGTGTAGCTCAGAAAAATGATCCAACCCTTGATCATTAAGCGAGTCATTACAAAAAGCAAATTATTTATGACAAATCATTTATTATCAAGTTTACCAAGCCATATTAAGCTTGCTCACTTACAAAAAATCATCACTGCATGCTCACTCACTAACCATCATCACTGCATGTTCACTTACAGACCATCACCACGGCATGTTCACTTACAGACCATCATCACGGCATGCCCACTTACAAACCATCATCACGGCATGCTCACTTACAAACCATCATCACTGCATGCTCATTTCTCACTTACAGATCATCACCACGGCATTCTATCTTGCAGACCATCGTCACTGCATGCTCACTTACAGACCCTCAGCACTGAATTAGCACTAACAAACCATTGTTACTGCATGCTCACTCAAGAACGTGGTACTTCATGTTGTTTCTGAAATATTTTGCTTTCCATGTATGCTAATCTATTATTATGTATTAAATTTTTAATACATAAATTTGTAGTAGGACCTATTTGTGAAATCTATTAATTACTAACTATTACAAAAATTGTACACAAAAATGAATTGTTAGAAACCAATGATAGTATCAATAGGCCTACATGGTTAACAGCATACTTATTGAGCAAATTTTTGCTCGAGTAGGGGGGGGGCTGCCATTTTTTGGAAAAAGTAGGGAATGGCACAACAAAGGTTTGGAACCCCTGATATAACATATAAACCAGAGTGACATGTGGCCAGCATGACGTCACAGGAGTTAATTAAATAGATGCCATCGCAAAAAGAGCAATAGCCATATAATGTGATACACGTAGGCCAAACAGCTGGATGATTATGCTACCAAGAGGGTGCGAGACTAAACGAAAGAAATTATTTGCCTAAGTCAGGTTAAAAATAGAACAGGATGTGGTACATATTTGATATGAAAGTAATACCAGCTCTAGGGCTGTCCATCATGATTTAAAACTCCAAGGTCTCCAACTGTTAGCATCTTTGCTATTATGATATTAAGCTTTGATGAAGAACTTGTTATAGAGTTTTTCATTGAATCAAGAGTGGGGAACCTATTTTTTTGAAAAAAAACGTCCAAGATATTTATAAAATTAACTTCAACATTAGCAGTTGCATATCAATTACGTACATGTTAATTTACCGGACAAGCTGGTAAATTAACACTCGGTAAATTGTAAAAATATGCTGATCACCAAGGCAATTGCGAATACGAATTAAAAACATAGGGACAGCAGCCTACACAATGCTGCATAGAAAATAAAAGAAAGTACACTAAAACACTACCCGAATGACATCAACCAAAAATATTTCATAAATACAGAAAACAAATTGTCTTCAAAATTAAGCTCATATTGATATCTACACCATCAAATATAGGTTAGATGAGATCAATTGCTTAACAATGTTCCACGTATGCCTAGCTGCATGGTGTGGTGGTGCTTTGCGCCACACCAAGATCTAAGGAGTTTAAATACGACTCAATGGGAGTCTTGCAGACCTTACAAAGTGGAGACGTTGATTAGAATAAGTTTCAGATTAGTGTGACTTCCAAGAAGGAGTAGAGCGGAAGGTCAGAACAGTGTAGTGACAACCAACTTTCTTGAGCATGCAGGAGACTTGAGTTCGATTCCCAGATCAGGCATCAAATCTTGCTCGTAAATGGAAGGGGGCTTGTAAACGAACTCTACATATGGCCATCCACAACAATGCAAGAAATTACGGTACACACTTTTGAAATCTGAAGTAATACGCATTGATGTAAAATGTATTATGCAATTCTACTAATGGAAACAGTTTATGTTCAACCTTAAATCAACAGTTTACTTCGAAGCGGGTTTTGAGGCTGTGTTCATTGTGATCTCATTGTTGGCAGAAATCACGTTTTGTAGGTTATTTAGTTCGGTAACCAGAATCGCTGCATACAATAATATCATAATAAATTCTGTTACAGAACACCTTTGATACCTGATATCATAATTGTAAACAATTGAAAAATCTAATAACATGTTGCATTCTATTAGCCCTACATCTTTAGATAACTTTTTACGTCTTTTTACATGTACAGTATGTTAAGTATCATGGTGTCGCTGTTTACAGGGAGCCTATAATTATTCCTGGCTACTGAATCGTCCGTATTACAGATCAATTAATATTGAGTTACTTTTCAAATGTTGCTAGTACTATGAAATATGGCAGTAGATGAAAATTCTATTTACAAGTAATGCACTCCATGCAAGCAAATGTGGAAATTTTCTGAACAATTATTTTTTTATTTGTGAGTGTAATTTTTTTGATTCACTTTTTATTCCGTACAGAGTGCTTTTATAGTGTGTTGTACAAAATCTCTTACGATCAATCGAACCTCAACTGCATCTTTACTAAACGTTTAGTGCAGTTGTTTAATTACACGGGTTAATAATCAGACAAAGCAGCGATTGAGAGCAAATTGAAGGACGAATGCTCTCAAATATTATTAGGAAAATATTAGTAAGCCAGAGAACTTTTCACGCGTGGTTCTTCATTACAACACACCGTCCAACTATATAGTACGACAGAAGGAATCAATCAATTTGATATTGCGAACATGATGTCTTTTTCATTCCCTTTTTGGTCCTAAGTAATTAGCCATGCAACTTTCTCGGAAAGTTTATTCTGTTTAATATTCATATATTATTTCAATATATATAGTAGTAGTAGTAGTTTAATAAACACTTCATGACAAACGCATAAAGTTACACATCAAAACAGATAAGCAACATAAACG
>JAQFYQ010002496.1:0-11628 GCA_034694885.1 Buchholzia appendiculata
TCGGCATGGCAGATATATGTAATTTTTAAGAAATATGAAGTTAATGAGCAATTCATAGCTATTTATCAGGCTTTCTGACACTCACGAGTCATTTAAACATAGAAACGTGATATACTAGAGCAAGCATCCCAAAGTGGTCTATTTGGGTTTATTTCCTATCATTGTTGACGCCACCCAGTTAAAATCCTGACTCTGAGTTCAATTTGTTTTCGAATTCTTGGAAGTCTGGCTTCATCACATTTTCACATGTTTGTTAAAAGAGATCACAGAAACTTCTGGAGGAAAAATAAGCAATAAGCCTAATGACCTTCCACTTTGGTATGCTGCCCTTCATCGCTGTCCTCTAGCCCGACCGTTTATGTCCTCCCCTCATCTCTGCCCTTTAGCTTTGCTTTTTAACTCTGCGATTTAGTTCTGCCATTTATCTTTGCCACTTACCATTTTTGCACGGCCATTTTTGGATAAGATTGAGTTATTATAGTTATTTATATAATATAGTTGTTGAGTTATTTTATAAATAGTTGAGTTATATATTATGTTATATTATATCCGGTTAAGTTTTGTTGTATAGTTAAGCTGTATCGTTATTTAGTTGTATTATTTAGTTGTCAGTATTATATCTGTGTAATAGCTTTTGAGAGGTTTGAATAACTAAATAATCTCATTTTCCCTTTTGTATAAATGTTTGGTTTGTACTTGAAGAGAGAATGACCATCAGATTATGTTCCTTCTTTTACTCCCTATTCTTCTCGCCTCGCCTCCAGAGCCGCGCCTTCTCTGGAGGCGAGGAAAACACTTCCCCGATAGATAAATTCATTCCCGGCGTTGTCAGTTTGGAAATTAGAATTCAACGCTAAAATCTGAAGCCTTGCAACAACAATTTGTAGCATCCTGTAATGAAGGGATTATAATGTTGCTATTAAACTTCTTGTGATGATTGCGAGAGTCTTCTTGCACTTTCTCTATGTCTAGCCCGATAAGTGTTGTTTATACCGTAAGCTGTGATGCCGTGAGATTCAGCCTGGCTGTACAAGATGTATTGTGATCGGCTGATTGAATCCACCTGTACTCAAATAGCTGTGCTTCTCGCACAGTGATTTGCTTGCGTGCAGCTGAGTATAATAGTTGAGTTTGCGTTGCTGGTTCTTATTAAACAATTGTCTGCGTGCGTGCATGGTCTGCGTGCACATCCGGATGTAGTTAATGTCCGCCGCGCGCTCGCTACACACAACATCCTATATCAATGCACAGACGTTCAAGGATCTCAAATGTTGTGTGCTTGGGTATAGCAATTGTGACTAGCTTTATATCTCTCATTTGCCAGATCTGCAATGACGTTATATTTATTGAAAGAGGCGATGCAAATGCGACGTTTTGCGTTTTTGTGGTTTTGTGGTTTAAACCACGTGCAAGTGTGGGAGAGGAAGGAGGGTTAATGGTGATTGAGTTGAGTTCCACTAGCCGCAGAAGTGCGGCGGGTAGAGGGTGGGCAAGTTTCTGGAGCATTTAACTTCAAGCCAAACCCATCCATTCTGAATGGATGGAAATCCAAGGATCACGACGAATTCGGGTCCCAGCTGCGTAGCTGGTACCAAGTTATACTGCTTGGTGACAGAAGCAATGGGATGTGAACAACTTGCCCAAGTTCGTTACCAGTAACACCCGAAAGCAGACTCGAGACCACAACTATTTGGATTGAGAGGCGAGCGCGCTACGGAATGCGCCATTGTGTCATACTTGCGGGTAGTTGATAAGCGACTCCTTGTTTTAAACCGTCTGAGATCTGACCCTAATGTTAACCCAACCTAACCCCTTCTCAAGGGCCCCACACTACCTCCAACCCTAGCCCAACCCTACTGACCCTACTAAAGTTGGAGATTTTGGTTATTTATTTATTTTAAGAAATTCAAGTCAATTAAAAACAAGTACGAGTCGCTTGTCAATTAGCCGCTACTTTAGGTCATCCCCAGAAAGAAGAGGGAGCGGGGAGTGGTTACTTTGTGAATATAACTGCATTGGGTATACTTTTGTGCTGTTTAACAGACGTAAGATTTAACAGACATGATAATGTTCAGTTGCTTTCGTCGAATGCCGGTAGAATGTTCTGACGCATGGCTCAGATGCTGTGTAACAGGATCGTATTTAAGGCGATGGGGGGGGGGTAAATTGAGAGTTTGAGTATATTTCACTAAATATATTTATAATTATCACCACGGTTTCTTTTATTATAACTTTAATATTGATGTTTTATAATCAGATATAACAAATTATGTATATAAAATATCTCAGTTAGTTATTTTATTGTGCTGTTTGAATTTTCTGCCGATGATAGTACATTATACATGTGTAATATAGCCTAACGGCAGAGTTTATACTTGCTCTATATCAGCCCTAGATATAAATCAGATCATTGTAATTCATTAATCCGAATTGCGTTGGTATGTCATCGATACTACTAAACAATGATTGATGCATTCCACATCACTGATGCTTGTAATGTATCTGACTGCCAGACAGGCAAACCGAAGCTGAAAGCTGCTGGCTGCTGCGCTCACACCGACTCGTACACTTAACCCTTATTGTAGCGGGCACGGCCTTTGACCCTAGATTAGATATGTGCCAACAGCTGATAGGCTCGACGCTACACTATGTACTGAGAACAGTTCGCATATTTAAGGTGTGCATAGAGGTTCTGCACCGGATGACCTGGCGATATGTGTTTACCATGTTGCCCAGATTAGGGAGAAAATATCCAGTCCTTTTATCAGCTGTTTCTCATCCTTTGATTTCGTGATACAGACTGACAACTTGTAGCCTTTATGTTTTTGCTTTTTTATCATAACTAGCCTTAAACTAGGAATTGGTTGATCACGTGAATGCATAGATGTAAAACGTCGGGATTGACTTTGATGATATGTATACAACTTTTGATATGTTTTTATGATAATACTTCTGCTTCTAAGGTCTAATCGTCAATCGAATCTGGCGAATCATTACCGTCTACAGTTGATTCGGTTCGTTCCAAGCGAATCGTTGCTATTATTACCATAGTTTTTATTTCTGTTCGACCACGCCTCCAAATCTGTAATGTAATTCATGTACACCATGCATTTTCTATAATAGCCTGTAAGCGTTTAGCCGGGCAGACGTTGCGCTGCATTATTTGATATGTAATTATTGTTTAATATGTGATGTATTAGAGAACGAGGCTGATTCTATGTAGCTGTATAACTGATGTGGGCGGTGTGAGTGAGCGATAAATTACATGTCATCTGGTACATTGTAGAGTTGAGTTATACAGCACAAAAGCCGTCCTTGCATAATATTATTCTGTTCGAGATATATAACGCAAAATGTGAAAGGTGGCTATGATGCAGTCTGCAAAGGTATGACTTGTTAGCTCTGTCTGGCCATCCAGAAATAGACCTTGGGCTCTTTTAAAAGTGTTCCAGATCGTTACTTTTGAAATAATAATTATTGGTTAGACATTCGATGTTTTCCTAACGTCATGGAGTAGTTTCGGAGAGAGACACCTTATTTACTTGATGTTCTGTTGCAATAATTAATTACTTTAAAATAGTTATACAGTTTTCTTAACGTTTTCTTCAGAATTCAGTATTAGTCACATTCGATGAATCATTCAGAATGATTCAGCTGTCTAGCAGCCGGACAAACGCCACTTTGTCTAGCAAACTAATACGTCCAGTGTATTTGAGTGGCAGCGAATAAAATTGACATCACACTCGTGTAGATCGGAAACCATGTGAACTTGCTGGATAATGACACAGTTGAGTCAGGCGAGTCTAGCAAAGACAGGCACACAGAGAGATATCCAAGGAAAGCCTTAATTCCACCGGAGTGTACGACAATATAATCTCCGCCTGAATCAGTGGAGCAATCCTAAAACAATGGCAATAATACGAACGATGAAAGAGAGCCCAATACTAGAAAACCCTAGAACCGGATGTATGCCTCCGACTCGAGTACACGAATGCGATTTGAGACGAGGAGACCCTCATTACTAGGCTGAGCAGTGTGGGATTTGTGAATAATCCAAAAATAGGTGGGGTCGGACGATCTGACGAGCGGGGGGAGGGCAAAATTTGTGCTGACGACTACGGGCCAGGGTGTAAAACGACCGGCCGACCCCCTGGTCTTTTTTCATGCGAGGCGAGGGGTTGATCTTGCCATCCGCCTGTGGGTCGAACCCTCCCCCCAACCCCCCCCCCCCCGGAGAATCCCACCCTGATTCTACGGTTCAGAAGTGCAGACTGAACAAATATCTACACGAGCCAAACCTAACAGAGAGAACCAATGTGAGAAATGTGGTGAGGTGAAAAGAATAGCACATTTTTTACTCCAGTACAAGAACAACGGAATTACCAGAGAAGTGAGAAATGCATGCAGAACACACAAGGTAGAACTAACAACACTGCACAGTGTACTGAAATATGAAATCGTTAATGAAGAGATTTATTGCCTCTTCAAACAAAATAATAGGCAGATCTATGATCCGAATGGATGCTAATCATCATAGTCTTGCGACAGCGTTCAAACCACATACAAAATCTCCCCCCCCCCCCTGGTACATTTGCTGGACGCTGATTGTCTTAGATATGCAACAGAGCCAAACAAATCATCGTAGTAAAGTGGATTTAAATCCTCGCTTGGCCTGTACAGTGTATATAATGGTGTGCAATAAAATATCTGTAATAAATACAGGTTTTGGTCTATCTACTGAGCAGTAAACTTTGGTGATGGTATCAGGTAAATGAGTTGATCATTCAGGACTGGCATTCAACAGTTGTTTTGGAATTCAGAATTGCATAGCAGTGGAAACACTTTTCTGTGGTTTCATATTGAACATGTTCGGTCACCAGACTCACCACGATTCCAGTGAGATTCGTTGAACGAGATTCTAGTGACATGTGATCTAAGATGAAACGGAAGAATGACCTTAAATAATAATAATGATGATGATACGTATAATCATGGACATAATCACATAAATTGACGTTTATTTTTCTTTTTGCAGGTGAAAATTGAATAAACGAACCTATCGAAACATCTAAACTTATTGAATCTCAGCGTTTATGACTTATAGAACAATGATTCTAACCGGGATATACTTGCTCTGTGTAGCAGCCGTCACCACTGTAATGTCTCAGGCCGACGGTAAGTTGAATCACTAAAGTTTGTGCAAGGTTTAAGAATGTGTCAATCATATTGCTTTATTGAAATATGCAAGCTGGTGTGATATGATTGCTATGATGCAAAGTGGTAAACTAGTATCAACTTCTATTGTTCTGTTCAAAAAGTTTTGTCAAAAGTTGATTTAAATTCTTTAACACTGTGTTTGGATCTGTTTAACAAACCATTCAAGCTCTATTTAGTGCAGCCGTCTAAGCATATCATTGTTCACCTTCAAACGGACTAATCTCCATTCTAAACATTTTGTATTATTTATGAAAAATTGTAGGCCTACCAATGTGATCATGTAGATTTCTCTTTACCTTCCTGTCCACACTCACTGTCTTACCTTCCTGTCCACACTCACTGTCTGGCGACCTTGAACCTGGTGCGTAATATCTCGAGAAGTAGCCAAGTCGCTTACCATGTTCTACCTTTAAGTGTGAAAGCTGTCTGTAGTTATGAAAGCTGTCTGTAGTTGTGAAAGCTGTCTGTAGTTGTGAAAGCTGTCTGTAGTTGTGAAAGCTGTCTGTAGTTGTGAAAGCTGTCTCTAGTTGTGAAAGCTGTCTGTAGTTGTGAAAGCTGTCTCTAGTTGTGAAAGCTGTCTCTAGTTGTGAAAGCTGTCTCTAGTTGTGAAAGCTGTCTGTAGTTGCGAAAGCTGTCTCTGATTGGGACGTTGTGAAATCAATCTACTCTATGATATTGGATTTTCTATCGGCAGCACAATGCACTGTGCTACAGAACTAACTGAAGGCATATTTGTCATAATTGCATGGGTCATTATTTTCCTTGTAATATATTATTATTAAACACCCCTTCTATGTAATAACATTAAATTTCTTGTGCTCTAGTTCAAATGATCCTCTATTTCACACTCTAGTTGAATACCATATTTGCCCTTTATTTGTTGGCAAACAATTGTACATTCTGATCTGTTGTAACTTTAAAAAATTGATTTGGACATTGACTGTTGAACCTACAATTTCAACTTTTTTGCCATCTTTCAGATTTTGATTCATCATGCATCACTCGTT
Source organism: Buchholzia appendiculata (assembly GCA_034694885.1). Classification (NCBI taxonomy): domain Eukaryota; kingdom Metazoa; phylum Annelida; class Clitellata; order Enchytraeida; family Enchytraeidae; genus Buchholzia; species Buchholzia appendiculata. Next base: position 6,225 of record JAQFYQ010002496.1, read on the forward strand.
ATAGTCTGCTTTCTCTGTCATATGTTGTATGGGTTGAACACAGGCATAGACTTAAATAATGTTCCTGGGGCTCATTATGGCTGGTAATTTAATTTAGGATATTATTGAAACTAAGTAATATTATCCCATGTTTCTACAGTGTTGCAAATTGAGCGCCTACTAATACCCTACTATTCGTGAAATAGAACATTTTCCCTGACTTGAAGGATTCACACTACGAGCCGTGAACAATGTCTAGATGAGATGATGTCTTTGCTGGATAAGCTCTGACGAAATTCGGTCTTGTGGTTCGAACTCATCTGCACCTGAAAGTCCTCAGAAACACTGCATACAATGTTGTTATAAACCCACACCATTTTAAACAGAAGACTTGCTGCTATAATATTAGACTCGCCCCGAGTTTGCCCTATTTAAGAAAGATTTATGAAATCACATTCGCTGATTTGCTGTGGAGAGAAATCTTACCGTTGTAGGGAGGCATGTCAAAGAATATTAATATTGAACCTTTCAAAGACATCTAAACGTGACTACTGTGAAACCAAATTCAGCATTCCATTTTACAATAATTGCTCAAGTTGAGAACTTGCATAACTAGGATGTTCTAGTGAGAGATGGCGAGAAGTTTTCAGAAATTCTTGTTCATCATCACAGCAAAACTTATCCAGTGAAAATATAAAAAAATTCAGTTGGGAATTGTCGATATTTAAAAGGGAATGATAACCCTCTACAGGATAATCACTGAATGTTCCTGTTCTTATTTGTGCTCTGGATAAGAGAATCTTTACCTTCATAATTCACAGATCACTCCCAGATGGAATGAGAAATATTTAGTAAAATGTGCTTTCTCTTGTTGTGTCGCCCATATCTTGGAAAGAGATATACTCCGTGATATAATTGTATGCTGTCATTTCTTATGTAATGATGAAAGTGACTTTATACAATAATCGTTTCATTGCTGTTACGTTATTATATTTGCATGTCAGGGACATGCACCAGTCGTGCCACTAATTATTAGCTATTGGCCATATTGGCCAGCGTTAAAGAATCTCGCCCCTGAGCAATTGCATCAGGACACTGTATGCTGTCCACGGTGCTCGTCTGAAGGCGATGCAGAGGCAATGTAGAGGATAAAGACCACTTCAACACTGGTGGCTAAGGAATGCATGTGAAACACACACAATTTTTGTGCAGCCTGACTTTGAACTATAATAATCATTTATGATGGTCACTGTATATGTTGAGATGCTGGTTTCACGCTCTGAACGATTGATCCTAAGTGCTACATACATCATCTGCAGATTGAGAAGATGAATTTCGCCCTGTGCTCGGTGTAAAAGTCAATTGTGTACAAGTTGAACGTAGTGGGAGGCCGAGACAGCGCGTTGAGGAAGATCATTTGATGTCTTTTTGCTGGCATGTAGCGTTCCCAATGTGAACTCTGACACGGCGGCCCTTGGAGGAGAAGTTCAACCATCATGTAAGCAAGAAGGGAGGATGCCTTGCAAGTTCATAGATCTGATGGGTGGCAGCAACCAATGAAGCACTTGGTTTTTGAGAGGGCAATGAACGTACTGAATCAACCCTTGTCAGCCTTGTATGCGATAGCCTGCTTATTGCTAGAATGATAGCCTGCTTAAATATTGATTGATATGCTTCATCTCCCACCTTGAGGCTTTCATGGAAGCAGAATAAAAGTCATCCTGGGGAAGACAATTTGAGTTTTGATTGTAGAATTCATTGCAAATTTGAAAACTGTGTAGAGATTATATCAGTGATGTTGTCAAGGACCTGGTACTCAATGCCAATGCCAAGGATTTGACTTCCGGGGCCAAGGTCAGGGGTTTATAATGTTTCCATGGCCAAGCCCAAGTGATTGATGTCGAGTGGTGTTATATGTTCATCCGAGGCCAAGGCCAAGGACAGCATGAATATGCATGTGTGTGTGTGTGTGACAATGTATATAGGCCTACATCTATAGGGTATGACATCCCTGGGAATTGAGTAACGGAGGAATATAAATTTGAGAACAGTCTGGAGCAGGTTAATTCTTAGCACAATGGAAAGAAGTCTAGTCGTAAAGCTTAAAGAGAACACATGTTACGGGCCTAAACAAAGAAATATAGTGTAAAAGCTGATTTTGATTAAATCATAATGTACAAGTTGCAGGCACAGCTTTTTCTGAGCATTAACATCACATTTAGACATCAACCGACCGCTGAACATATTACTCTGAGGAAAATGAATCAGTCGTTGAACATTCTTCTTACAAAAAGTTTTTGAATAGGCCTAGTTCGAACAGAAATATGTGCTTTAAATGAGCACTAATAATAGGCTTAGTAATAATAGAATTGCATTACGTATATAGACTAACATTACTTTGAATTTGTTCAAGATTTTATTAAAAATAAATGCTACATGTTTACTCTTAATTTATTGTTTACTCCTAATTATTATTTTTTGACCTTGGTCTCGTTGAGGCCTTTGCCTCGGTGAGGCCACGACCAAGAACTTTGGTCTTGAGGTCAAGGCCAAGGACTAGGGTTCTGAGACCAAGGTCATGGAAAATGGCATAAGTTTTGGCCTTGAGAATCCTCGAGGATTGTTGAAGATACGAACAGTCCTCAAAAGCAACAAGACTAGAAAATTTCTCACTTGTTTGTAAAATATGCTGACCATTATCTTGGCTGTAATTTTGTTTTTATGTTGGCTGTAATTTGGTATTTGTGTTTTTCAGTTCGAATGCCGCCGACAATCACTAGGAGCCCCACAACTGAAGTTATATATCGACAAGATGAACGAATACCGTTGGAGTGTCTCGCATCGGGTGCTGGCGCTCTAACGTAAGAATAACACCGTTTTTTATTGTGTATAGTTTTGATTATATCATGTCATGAACTGTATTTTTCATTATTTGGCTGGACGTCAACTTGTATTGGATAAAGTATTCCCCGTTTCAATGACCTGATATTCCCCTATTACATCAATTCAAAGAGTGAACATGGATCTTGCAGTGCTGTTCGTTGAATGATGCTTTCATTGAAGTCATCACTGGGTGATGGTTTCGTCCTTGGAAGTTACTATTCATTGGCCAAGAAACTACCAATATACTGAATATAAGCTGCCTTGTACTATTTATAATACTATAAATTAGACTTGCTTTGGGTTAGATTTTATTTGGATTATATTGTTTCCCTGCAGAATAAATCGCATGTTAACTGTTGATTATGTAACTGGTGATTATGTAACTATTTGTCAATTTTATTAATGTTTTATTTCTATCTTCTTGGTGTTTTTAATGTTGTAGATACGAATGGAAGAAGAATACAGCTCCTCTGAACTTGAATGATCTGAGTCGCCTTGAGGTGGAAGGAGGAGGTCAGACCGTTACCATCAAGGCAGCTGGAAGACTTGACGAAGGTTTCTACCAGTGCATCGTCTCGAGTGCTTATGGAAAAGTGCTTTCCAACACTTCACATCTCCAGTTGGCTACGGTTGGTGAGCCGGTATCGAAGGAAGTGTTTCCGCAGACTGTCATTGAGGGGCAGCCGTTTATGATTCGATCTCAACCGCACAAGAGCTTTCCACGGCCAACTTACAACTGGGAAATGTAAGCCATTCTTCATGTCCACTTCAAGTGTTGTTTACAAAGCTATTATTAGCAAATTGTGTAACAGGCCATTGGTGCATTCTGGTGATTGAATTACTGGATGCTTTTGTAAGAGAGCTTGCAGGTTTTCTGGCCAATTATTGTTGTGTAGCAAGCTGGATATGATGCGGTCATTAATCGTTGATTGTGGACATGATGGCCACTGGTCTGATGAGCGAAGTCCGAGATAAGTATCAACAGTTTTTAATGCTCATATGTGCAGTTAGCATGATTTACACAGGTGTCCTGTTGAAACTGATGCGCGACATCCCACGAATTGTGTTTCATAGCTCTTATTCAAACAATGAACATGTTTTACAGTTAAGTACATTTAGTATGCTTATTATAAATAGTTGCCTATTGATATAAATATATATATTGATATATATTGATACCTATTGATATTAATATATCTTGATATTAATATATGATATCTGATATGATATAATATATCATATAATATATGATATAATATATGATATATGATATCTATGATATTAATATATCTTGCCTATTGATATTAATATAATGAACACCTCTTATTAATAGAGTTATATCAGATTTGCACATTTCTGTTAACAGACACATTTGTTTTTTTCGTTATTTTCTTAAATTAAATGTGTGCATGTAATACAAAGGGCTTGGTCACAATTTATTCCACTCTCCCTTTCTAATCTCAACCTTCATTTCTGTAACTGAAACTATTCAACGTTAGTTAGCACCCATTGATTCTCCGTAGGAGTAATGATGAGGAATAATTGATGTAATAATTGCTGCGGCCTTGGTACCAGCGACGGTAGATTGGCCAATTTCAAATGAGTTAATTGCATAATGTTGCAGCATTATAGTTGATGCAGCATGATGCAGCACATGTTTGGTTATAGCCATAGGCGGCGCGTATCAGGGGCTAGGGAAGGCTAAGCCCCAAAATATTTCACAGATTTCTGTTTTGCTGCATGCACAAGTTCTCCCCCTCCCTCCAATTGTCACATCCAAAAATTGGAAAAATCCCCCCCCCCTCAGCTCGTCATGCCTCCCCACCCAATAAAAAAAATAGATTCTGACGCTGCCATGCTTGTATAGAAAGCTAATTGCAGCCGTACCTACTGACACAAATCTGCTACTATACAGATCTGCTACTATACAGTACTGCTAAAAGCGGTAGCTGCAGCTGCAGCTATGACACTTGCGAACCTGCTGCATGAAGTCCTGTCGTGATAATAATGGATAAGTGAAGGATGATTTGATAAATTTGACCAGTGCATTATTTATCAATAATATCATAGGGGATGAAATAGCTCGGTGGAACTTAGGGCCATGACACCGACAATTCTGACAAAAATAATGAACTGTCATGATTCTACGTAACATTATAGCGGCGCTGGTAGAAAACATCACGCCATGGCTGCAGCACAGCTGCCTCGATGCTGAAGTAAGGCCTAAAACAGTTGATGATTTCGCTATTGTGTGCTTTCACTTTGGTTGTCCTCTTTAGCACAGTGACAGATTTGTATAGGGGAAAGTGGTGCGAGCTGCCTTTATGCACGGTTAATGACACCGTATAGCCCCTTGAAAAATAATCTTAGTTATTAATTTTTAAATCTTTGCGTGCGTCACTGTTGAACAATAACATATCTTATAATCAAATGTACTGCCATAGTCCAGTGATGGGCACGACACGATTAGCCAGTCTTGTTATCAAGACCGGAGGGTCCTAGACCAAGACCAAGACCAAGACTGGAAGGCTCGAGAGAGTCG
>JAQFYQ010002497.1:0-11627 GCA_034694885.1 Buchholzia appendiculata
TATTATTTTATTTTTTACACAATTTTGAAAAAATTGTGTAAACCCCCCCCCAAAAAAAAAAAATTAATAATTTAAAAGTTGCTCAGTGATCAGGATGGGGTAGGGGTGCAGTTTAAATGCTTTGAAATTTTTTTGACACCCAAAAAAGTATTCGGCAGTCAACGGGTTAATTAGTGCCATTTGTGCAACATCCTGGTTGTGATTCTCGAAACTATGCACCTTTCTAATCAATTGATATTATAGATAGTATTATAGATAGATTATTAGTTAGAGTTCTTTCTTGTATTTTTCTTCTTTTCATTAATTTGTCTAGAGATAAGTCAACTAATTGTTGGCTATGTTTCGAACTGTATCACAGAAGGCTTTGCTGGTCAACCATTGGCCAGGCCGCAGCAGATTCTGACCACTCCTGCTGCAGGTAGCGGCGGAGTGTCATCCATTCACGGTAGCGCTAGCATAGCGACCTCTTCCATGATGGGTGGGTTAGCTAATACGTCTACTCTGCTTGCTGGTACTAATGCCATCCTTCACAATGTGCCTAGCTCGTTAGGTCAGTTCTAACTTCATACGTTATTTAATGTCTTTTTTTTATTTTGACTTTGAGTTATCTATAAAATCGAAGATCGCTCCCATGCACATCGTTTTAGTGGTTGCCAACCTTCTGATCCCGCCATCCTATTTAATGTCATCTTCATCGCTACCCTTTTATAGTCTTCCATTCGCTTTCGCTAGTTGTCTGTGCTAAGCACAAGTAAAAACTTGCATTAATTAATGTTTAGCTGCCAAACTGTGTTAGGTAGCTAGAGATATGAGTGACCTTGTTGCTTGACCTCAGTTTGATCTTGATGCAGTGATCTCTGATTGGACGATGAATCGATGATGAATGATTCCTGTGTAAAGCGTGCTCGTGTCAAACTTAGAAAGTGTGCTGTTGTTCTGCAGTTTAAATGTTTTATGCAGTAACGAAGCTTAGAGATAGATGTTGTAATATGATTGATTACATGTTAGACTAGTTTGAACGGAATGACTCATAGATTTACTGTTGTGAGGAATGCATCTCCTGTGTACAGGTAAATAGTTTTGATAATGATCTTCAATTGGCACATTTGATTTGACTGATCTGGTTACAGGAAGTTTAGACAGTGTGAATCAATCGATAATTGGTTGGGTTGTGAAATCATGAAGTAATTCAAATAAATATGTGGAAGAAATGTTGAAAAGAAAGTAACCAGTGTATTCGGTATACTGTATAAATTCCTAATGATGATTTATGGACTAAGTACTCTGTAATGGTTGGATTATGTTTACGTTGTCTGTGTTCCTATGATTGTGTCTGTAGTTGAAATGATTAATAAATGTGTGCTGTTGATTGTGTAGGTCCGGGGGGTCATCCTATGAATGTCGGAACGGCACGGAAGTTTGTCATGAACGTCCCTCAGTTGACCGTCAAGCCGCCTCCGAGCCTATCCGTACCCCCTAGCCTGTCCATCAACAAGACGGCTGGAAAAGATGGTCAGAATCAGTTTGCATTTATTATAATTAATTTTTAATTTTATTCTGTGCTGACGTTACATCATAAATTTGCCGTTGCAGTGATAATCAAAGTGTGTGGTTTACGTAGCTTGTTAAAGGTATTAAAAGAAGAATGACTTTGTCTTGAGGAACGAAAATCATCCCATTCTCGATCCGGGTTGGTTTCAACAAGGGCATTCGGTCGTACAAATCCAGCCATCATTAGCTCTCGGAGTCGAAGTGAAATTAGTACTTTGACGTTGATGAGCATCATTAAAGCAGTCTTTGCATGTTTGTATATTATTAAAGAAAAGATTTGTTGTTGTTTGCATGTTTGTATATAATTGAAGCAGAGGTATGTTGATGTTTGTATATAATTGAAGCAACTGGTTTGTTTTTCTTTACCACTACAAAGTGGTATGCAACTTTGTACATACTTTTGTTGAGCACAAGTACCTATATCTATCTGGTATTAATAAAATTATAGAATTTCCAATGTTTTATCTGTTTTGATAAACAGTTACGCAGTCGGCTCCATTAAATCTGAGTCAGCCGGCTCTTAACTTGAGTCAGTCGGCGGCTCGAGGGACGAAGGCAGTCAGACCTCATGTCATTGCATCGGTGCCGTCGGCTTATACTGCTCAGGCTGCGCTTCTGACAGGAGTGGCATCAAAAGCTGGTATGTGTCTCTTACTCTCTTTACTGCTACTACTGTTGACATCAAAGGCCAGTCTTACTCTCTTTACTGCTCCTACTGTTGACATCAAAGGCCAGTTAGTGCCTTACTCTCTGTACTGCTCTTACTATTGACATCAAAGGCCAGTCTTACTTTCTTTGCTGCTCCTACTATTGACATCAAAGGCCAGTCTTACTCTCTTTACACCTACTGTTGACATCAAAGGCCAATCTTACTCTCTTTACTGTTCCTACTGTTGACATCAAAGGCCAGTTAGTGCCTTACTCTCTTTACTGCTCTTACTATTGACATCAAAGGTCAGTCTTACTTTCTTTGCTGCTCCTACTATTGACATCAAAGGCCAGTCTTACTCTCTTTACACCTCCTACTGTTGACATCAAAGGCCAATCTTACTCTCTTTACTGTTCCTACTGTTGACATCAAGGACTGGTAGGTGTCTTACTCTCTTTACTGCTCCTACTGTTGACATCAAGGACTAGTAGGTGTCTTACTCTCTTTACTGCTCTTACTGTTGACATCAAGGACTAGTAGGTGTCTTACTCTCTTTACTGCTCCTACTGTTGACATCAAGGACTGGTAGGTGTCTTACTCTCTTTACTGCTCCTTCTGTTGACATCAAGGACTAGTAGGTGTCTTACTCACTTTACTGCTCCTACTGTTGACATCAAGGACTAGTAGGTGTCTTACTCTCTTTACTGTTCCCACTGTTGACATCAAGGACTAGTAGGTGTCTTACTCTCTTTACTGTTCCCACTGTTGACATCAAGGACTGGTAGGTGTCTTGCTCTCTTTACTGCTGCTGCTACTATTGCCAGTCAAACGGTGAACATGTTTCCACATGTATGAAGCTTTGTTAGTTCAGGCAAGCGGTATGGTATGTTAACTGCTGTTGTTGCGTTGTTGTTTTTTTGTCGATGTAGAATATGCTTGATTTTGCAGCTTGATTGGTCTACCGCGAATATACTGTTGCTAGTGTAGCAGTTTGATTGGGATGTTTGTGATTATACTTATTGCTACATCACAATAGTGTGAGTGTAATAGTAATAGTGTGATTGGTCTTACAAAATATAATACTGTTAAATATTAAAATCTAGAGATTTTAAGTTAATTTTGTGTGAGATGTGTGATATTGTTTAACCTGTACGATGTATGGCTTGTAGGTCAGCAAGTTGTGTCTTTGACGGCTCTGGGTCTAACGTCACCGCTGATAAGTAGTGCAGTTACTCCGTCGGTGTCAGCGGTACCAGTCGGTTAGTACTGTTAGCAGAAATCTGCTGCTTTCTTTTTAGTTTGGTTGATGATAAGCCCCTTTTTCTGTAAATTGTTGTTGATTTAAAAACAGATAGAACAAATAATTATTAAAGTTGAAACAGCTTATTATTGATTTGTATTTTTTTATTATCATGATTTAGTTTTCTTACTGGCATTGTCCGTAATATGCATTTGAGGTAATTAAATTAGGTTTGACGTTACCAGAATGTGTTCCACTTTATTTAGGAGAATAAGCATGCGCACAATATTTAACCTCTGCATAGCACATGCATTAGACATTTCAATTGTAATTGATGGAAAATTCTAAGTCGGATCCCTTCGTGAAGCCAGCAGTCTCGCTGCTCTCTTTGACGAGCGTACGGAGGAATGTGATTTCCAATGCCACTTGGAAATGCCCAATGCAACACGGCAGATATTTACCTCGCCTGTATGTTTGTTTGTTTATATTTTTAGCTAAAGTGACCCCTCAAGGTCACGCCGTACATCAGCTGCCTGGGGATGCAGCAGCAGCTGCTGCACGAACGTCCTTGCAACACCAGCAGCAGCAGCAGAGGGTAGCAGCCGTCTCTCAGGCGATACAGCTGCAGACAGGCATGTTCCTGAGCGGCGGTGCCTACGGCGCACTCTCGTTGCCTATGACACAAGTCGACTCGAGGCAGCATGGCGGCGACAGGTTACAGGCTTTTTTTAGATCATGAGTTGTTATATTTTGTGAACGATGTCTGGCAAGTTATTTTGAAGCATATTTAGTAAAGCAGTAGTTTAACGGATGCATATGGAAACAGAATCCGATACCTGCAAGTCATAGAGAACATCCAGGAACACTTTGGTTTACTGACTAATGAGAGAATTAATTCAAATAAATGTTCTCAAAGAAAATAGTATTTGTCGTGATTTACTCGATCAGTATTGAGTGACCGAATAGGTCAGTCGTTAGCGTTCACGTCTAGCAGTGAAGTGGTAGAGGGTTCGCCTCCCTGCAACGACTTATTGTGTTGGGTAGCAAACCTGGGCAAATTTGTTAACACTCCATTGCCTGTACGGGAAGGACTTTTGGCCGCCTACCCGTGCTCATCTGGCCTAGTCGGTCGGTGGTTAAAGTTATGCATAGTAATACGTAAGACAAAATTACCAGCGCCAGGACCTTTCTTCGGACAGGGCACTATCATCATAACTCGATCAGTTTTGTTTTGTCAACAGCAGATTTAAAGCTGATTTCGATAAACTGCAAATTATTCTACGATGCCGATTGTGAACCGTTGCTATCCGTAAGGATTGTAATTGATAGCTTAGTAACGATAGTACATTGTTGTGTTTTTGAACTGAAGACATGCATGTGGTTATATTTCTGTGCAGATGTGAGTAATTAATTAGACTTATGTGAGAACGTTGTGTTGTGCAGTAGAGTTCCGGTGTTGCATCAGTTAACGCTGGGGGACGGCAACCGTCTCTACGGCCCGCAGATAATGAACCTCGCCAATGCCTCCAGCTACGCCCTGCCGGCAGTCGTCGCGTTTCCCACCACTAATCTCCGACCAGGCTCCGGTGAGTAGGCAATCCGTCGGGGTCTTTGGTATCATTTCTAGTCGGATGATTCCGTGTTGTGTGCGCGATTGTGATGTTGCTCGGATTGCGAGTGCACATCGTGTGCGTGATTGTGATGTCACTCAGATGTTTGTTTTAGTCGGTTAGATGTTATCAAAATGCATCTCTCCGTTACTAGGAGAGAATTATTTATCAAGCGTGCTCTTGAAGACTAAAACTCTGCAGAGGTTGTGCAATGCATATTTTGGATTTTAATTGAAGCAAAGGTTTTACGGCTGGATGCCCTTCCTGATGCCAACAGTCTTGCTGCTTACCTTGTCGAGCACATGGAGGAACATGGTGGATTTGTTGTAAGCCTGGTACAACCCTGGTACTATATTATTATAATGGTGATTTTATATGATGTTGATATGCAAATGTTTTTTCTAACAAATAATCCTGACTCGCTTTAAACTTATTCAACTACACAACTCGTCTACATTGATTCGGTGTCATTTGTGGTATGAATTAAAATTTTTGCAATATCATTCCGATTAGCAATGAGTCGTTGCGTTGTTGTAGCAACAAACCCGGCGGCATCCATGTTGACGACTGGTCTGACGTCGTCGATCAGCTCTCATAGCATCGCCGGTGGCACCAGACTAAACCCCGTCATCATGACGATGGAAGGGAACCGACATCCGACACTGTCCATTCAGAACTACGCAGCCGCTGCGGCAGCTGCTGGAGACAGTAAGCTATTTACTTGCAGCTTTGCGATCTTTCTTATTTTGATTTCTGCTTTCTTCTTTAACGTTTATGATCAGTTGCCCTTGTATGTATGAGTTGCACGTTTCCAGCAATGACTTTTTTTTACCACAAAGCAAGTTCATCTGCATCCTCTGCTTTCGATCTCTTCATGTCTGATCGTGCACACTTCTTTCTACCTCTTCCTCTTTTTCCTTTCGCAATCATGGATTGGCATGGTTTAACCGATTCGCTGTTCTTTTTTCTTTCCACATGCGCACTGTGCTAGATCATATCAATCTGCCACGTCCATCAACAGGCTCTGTGTTGCGAGAAACCTTACCTCTCAAGTGTTAGCTGATTAGTTTATAGTTTATCACTTTGAGAGAGAGAGAGAGAGAGAGAGAGAGACAGACAGACAGACAGAGAGAGAGAGATCAGACATTCATCTTGCTATCATGCCCTTGTCATGCTCTAGACTATAGAGGATAAAAAAATCGTGTGCTAACATTAGAAATTTTGAAATTTCTTTTCTAATTCTGGCTCTTTGAGTCGAAGTCTAAACATGTTAATTCAAAAATATAATATTGTTGTTAATCTGCTTGTGTGATGATGTTTCAAATTCTTGTGTGCGATACGTGTACCAGGTCGGTTCATGTCTGGCGATGCTCTAAGTGCCGCCGGTTCCACACTGCCGGGTTTGCAGAGTTCGACGGCATCCGGCGGTCATGCTGGCGGATCTATGCAACCGACGGTCATCGCACTTATGCAACAGCCTGCGCAACAACAACAACAGCAGCAACAGTCGACGACTGATGGGGTCAATCAGCAGACGATGTCTCCGCGGCCAAGTATATTGAGGAAACGACATCACGAGTCATCGTCGTCGTAAGTTCAATATTTCCTCCGCCAGCTTTTTTTTGTGATATTCGAGTATTTCAACAAACTATTATACTTGATTACTGGAATTATATCTACCGTTGCTAGTTCAGGTGAGGTTGTTTACGGCAGGTATCGAAGAGTTACTTTTAAAAAGTGTTTGTATGAATTATATATTGACGGTATGTTGGGTTTGATGTGTAGAGCGGCGCCGAGAAATCTGCTCAGTTCCTTGGTGGCGACGAGCGGCACTCTGTCGAGTATGGCGCAGACTAGCACAAGTATTTCCATGCCAGACACACGGGTCGTGTCTGCCTCTCCTAGATCATTGTAAGTACCTCTCCCTGTGTCTGCTTATATCCTTCTACGTATTAGTACTACTGTTTGTCTTCCTAGCACCTTGTAAGTACTACTGTTTGTCTTCCTAGCTCATTGTAAATACTACTGTTTGTCTTGCTAGCACCTTGTAAGTACTACTGTTTGTCTACCTACACCTTGTAAGTACTACTGTCTGTCTTCCTGGCACCTTGTAACTGTTTGTCTACCTAGCACCTTGTAAGTACTACTGTCTGTCTTCCTAGCACCTTGTTGTACTACTGTCTGTCTTCCTAGCACCTTGTTGTACTACTGTCTGTCTTCCTAGCACCTTGTTGTACTACTGTTTGTCTTCCTAGCACCTTGTAAGTGCTACTATCTGTCTTGCTAGCACCTTGTAAGTACTACTGTCTGTCTTCCTAGCACCTTGTAAGTACTACTGTCTGTCTTCCTAGCACCTTGTAGTTCTACTGTTTGTCTTCCTAACACCTTGTAAGTACTACTGTTTGTCTTCCTAACACCTTGTAGGTACTACTGTTTGTCTTCCTAGCTCATTGTAAGTACTACTGTTTGTCTTCCTAGCACCTTGTAAGTACTACTGTCTGTCTTCCTAGCACCTTGTAAGTACTACTGTTTGTCTTCCTAGCTCCCTGCAAATGTTGCTCTTTGGCTACCTAGCACCTTGTAGCTGTCTGTCTTCCTAGCTTGCTGCAAATGCTGCTGTTTATCCACCTAGCTCCTTGTAAGCTTGCCTTCCTCGAGAGCTTTGTATTGTGTTGATGTGTATCAATGTGTGGACTGATTATCGTGAAAGTGGTTTCTGATTCGAAAGCTTGATTTTGTTGTAGTTTCCGTATAGTGATGTGTTGACGTTGTTAATGTGTTGCTATAGCGACGGTTCGAGAGAGAACAGTCAGTCGTCGACGGACACTGCTTCGTCTGCGGAGAGCACTCCTTGCTCCGGCCTGACCTCTGGTGACAAGGTCAAACGTGAACCGACTGACTGTATAGGAAACGGTCAGTCATTCTGTAATATATCATGTGTGTGTAGTTTGAGTATGTATTATGTGCTGAGCTAGTTGTTTTATGCTATATCGTTTAGATTTTATTAATACTAATTTATATCTTGTGAAAATACAACCGATTTTTTTTAAAATTAGGTTTTAAGTGAAAAATAACATTAAAGATAACATTAAGAATAACATTAATTCAACATTGATATATTTAAATGTTGATTATATCCTTGTATTAATATATACTTCAACAACTGATTAAAACACCTCGAGTTTGTTTCTGTAGTAAGGGAAAGAACTGATGGTCGTATGATGATGTTTTTTGTGCTGGGTGCGACCAATTTTTGGGTTGTGCCGCAATGTGAAGGGTTTGATGTTGCATTACAGTGCTGTTGTTCACAAGGAGATGGTTGACTGAAACATGTATCCAATATTATCTCTATGTAAATTCATTTTTGTAATTTGTTTGGTAATTATCTAATGTCTAGGACTGTCTGTACAGTCTATTTCCTAACAAATCCTTCTTTTCTCATTGCCTTTCGTATCCTAATCTCCTCCTCATTTACATTAGGTGCTCAATGCTCAAACTTGAGATGGTTTAAGGTTTATATATAAAACTTGCCATGGATGTGTTACGGGAAGGACCTTTGGCCGCCCGCCCTTGCTCATCGGCCTAGTCGGTCGGTGGTTAAAATCATGCGTAGTAATACATATGACAAATAACCATCGCCAGGACCTGTCCTCGGACAGAACACTATCATCATCATCATCATGGATGTGTATTGTACAAGGTTGTACTGTTTCATAACTCGTTTAAATTGTTTACGAGCGCCTCAGATTATCATCTTGTCGTGGCACCCGTGGTAAATGTATAAGTGAATAGTACATACGTACTATAATGATGATGCGTTGTTTATTTGTAGGCATTTTACCGAACGGTCAGAGGTCAGACGAGTACAGGACAGTGCCGAGGAAGAAGCCGCGGAAGCAGTCATTGTGAGTGACACGTATTGATGCTGTATTGTTGTGTATTGCCTTGATAGCGTTATGAAATGATGGAATGAAAATTTAATTAGTTTTGATGTGTTCTGTTCTGCTTGTGAACGTTTATCTAACATTGGCATTATTTATGCGTTCATACGCTTTCGTTATTATATTTTAGTCTTTGAACTTGTATTTTTTCTTGGAAGTTGTTCCTGCATGATATTTACCATGATTGTTGAAAGCTCATCACCAAGTCTCACAGAAAGAAAAACCTTTCCATGCATCTAATAGATGACTTGTCTGTTTTGTACATCTATTATAATGTTTACGTTTATTGTGTATATTTATTATCATATATTTTGAGCATTAAGTTTAATAATGATGATGCTGTGAAGTAATGCGTGATCTAATGAGTTCAGCTGAACGTATTCAGATCTTCGCAAGTTCATTTTTAGTGGATGATTCTGCAAGTTTGTTACTGGGGGAACCAAATTGATAGTAGGAAATGATCTTGTACTCTGAGCAGAGAACTAAACTATGTGCATTTATAACTTCCACTGTAATACATGTTGCATTTCATCTGCTCGCAATTTCAAGCGTTTATTTTAATAGTTTTTTATTTATCTTACAAGATGCCGCACGCAGCCTGTTTATTAGTCAGCTGGTGATGATTGGTGATTTGTTACTTATCGTTTAGACATGCGAATGAAGAAATCCCCGGGGGATTTTCCTCTGGTGGCGAAGATGATGATGACGACGACGATGTCAACCAGTCGTCAATGTTGCACGATGGCCGGTTAGCCGACGATGGCTCGTCACAAGAAGGTTTGTTGTACAGTACTACTGGTTTTAATGAAGACATGTAGTTCTCAACTGAATTGTTTTTTTTGGTAGTTTCATAATGTAAAATTTTACATTTTACATGATGTTTGGACATTTTAATAGCAACATTGGGTCATTGGCCTAGGAAGACATCAAATACCAGGTTTATTTTTAATTACCGGTACTAATATGAAATCATCCGCACCATGGTTGTCAAGTTGTAAAAAAAAACATCTCTGTCTGTGAACTGTTTTTTAGCGGACATGTTCTAGAATATACAAGGATCGTTACAGTGCTAAATCTTTCTAGTTTTTTTTTACGTAGTTACTGTAGTACTGTAGTTACGTTGAATGTGTGTCTATTGTCTCTTGTCAGCTGCTTGTTGGATCTGTGATGTTTGAGAATGTCGACGTGTGTTTAGAAGCGCAAGAGTACGTCGATGACGAGGGTGTGAGGTGGACGCACGAGAGAAGACGTCCGTCTCTTACGATCATCGGGTCGTATCACTGCAGCTGGAAGCCAAGGAACAATCACTTTCTCTCTTACACAGACATCAAACCTAAAGGTACGTTCACTTTCTCTCTTACACAGACATCAAACCTAAAGGTATGTTCACTTTCTCTCCTACACAGACATCTAACCTAAAGGTACGTTCACTTTCTCTCTTACACAGACATCAAACCTAAAGGTACGTATTTACTTTTTAAAGGTACATATTTTTGCTTTCTATCCTAAGATGACATGTACGGAACTGTAAATCGCTCTGTATCCTTATTTGCCATAAAGTCTATATATTTTCATGTTTTTTTAAATCTAGAGCAGAGGTCATCTTTGGTTATTTTACTTTCCATTGCCTTCAGAAATAAAGCCAGTAGGTATTTCACTTTCTATCCTACTAGTATGTAGCATTGTCATCATCACTATTTTACGGCACTTTTTCCTGATGAGGAGAAACTGGCGTAAAATGTTAGGGTTAGACGTCCACAAACAAACGTACATTGATGTAAATAGAGCATTTATTTTTATAGTTTTTGTCGAGTTGACATTAATTGCAATGATTCTGTGTTTGTGCAAGACGTGAAATGCACATACCGTATAGTCTAGTGTATGGTACTCTTGTGCGTTATGCTAAACTAGTAAACACAGTGTTAGTTGCTGCTGGTTATGTGTTAAACTAAACTAGCAAACACTGGGTTGGTCGTTGCTAGTTGTGTGTTAAGCTAAACGAGTAAACGCTATGTTTATTTCTAATGGGAATTGATTCGTTGTGTTACAGAAGAGCGACGGCCGACGGTTAATGAATTAGCTAATTTGAAGAATGTGCAGCAGCGGACGAGCGGTTGGAAGCTGATCCACCTGGCCGCCCAGCTTCAGTCACTGGTTAGTCACACCGCACTCTAGAAGTTTACAAATATGTGATGATTTTAATTTTGTGACTTCATGCGATCCTCAGGCTATTATGAAAATTTACTGGGAACTGTTTTATAACAAGCTGTATATTTAGTCAAGTTTTACATCTTATACTTGCATTTAAATATTTATATTTAAATATTTATATTTGTATTTCTTTAATATATTTCTTTATATTTGTATATTTATACAATTTTTACATATTATACTTATATTTAAATATTTAAATATTAAAGGGGATGACCAGATAGCTCATTGGTAGCGTGCTCGACTCGTAACCCAGAGGTTGCGGGTTCGCATCCGCGCAGGGAGTGTTGTCTGGTAACAAACTTAAGCAAGTTGTTCACGTCCCATTGCCTGTATGGGAAGGACCTTTAGCCACCTACCCGTGCTCATCTGGCCTAGTCGGTCGGTAGTTAAGTCATGCGTAGTAATACGTAAGACAAATAACC
>JAQFYQ010002498.1:0-11626 GCA_034694885.1 Buchholzia appendiculata
ACAATTTTACTATTTGGCTAGTGAGGCTTATTGGTCTATAATTACTAACTTCTGACTTCTTTCCATTTTTAAATATCGGAGTTATATTAGCACTTTTCCAGTCTTGTGGCACTTTTCCCTCGTTTAATGACTTACGGAATAGGAGAACTAGGGGTTCCACTAAGTTTTCTTTCAGTAGTTTAAGCAGTTTAGGGCTTAATTCATCTGTTCCTGGTGCCTTGTCTTCTCTCAATGTATTTAGCACATTCATTACTCTGTTTTCATTGGTATATTATTAGCTGTGTGTGGTGTTGATGGATTTTACCAATGCGGCCACTCACTTTTTTAAAAGGCGATGCAAGATTCTTAAAACCACTAGTTTCGTGGAAAAAAGACCAGTTTGTCCTGGAAAAAGACTAGAATCACGAATAGGCTTTAAAATGTTTATTTTTCCCAAAGTAGGCACCATTGCAGCCATTTTGTGAAATAAATATCAAATATAATGTTCTGCAAAAGACCATTTTTAGATAAATATGCTCTATGATAAAATTCTATTATTAAACTACTATGTGGTAAACGTTTAGTCATTTGACAGATGGTGCAGTCGTGATCAGTGATTTATATTCATTAGACAGACGGCACAGCTTTGAATTTTATTTTATATTCATTCGGCTGATGTCAATATTATTTTGCATTCATCCAGCAGGTGGCGAAGTGGTGAATATCGCCTTATACTCATTCTGCAGATGGAGCAGCTGTTGGAGTTACTTTATATTCATTCGACAGATGGCGCGGCTGTAAATGTCACTTTATATTCGACAGATGGCGCCGCTGTGAACGTACTCGTTTGGCAGATGGTGTAGTTGTTGGAATTACTTTATTTTTATTCGACAGATGGCGCAGCTGTGTAAATTACTTTATTTTCGACAGATGGCGCCTCTGCGAACATAACTTTACATTCATTCGGCAGATGGCGCCACTGTGAACATCTTTCTCATATATAGGCCGAAAAACTCCTATGCGCAATTTCTCAATACAAAGGGCAATTACGCAGCCGGGACCGCATTTATAGGAAGGTTATACGGGTCAGCACTTGCGGGACTAAATTCTTTCTCAAGATATTAGATGTGGGATGTTTTTGGATGCTTTATTTCCCAAAAAGGTCGGTGAAACATTTTGAACGTCACCCCGGGCTCCCAGGGTTGGATTTGCCGGGGAGGGGGGGGGGGGGTCGACCCCCCTGGCGGGTGTCAGGACCCCACACACACCTCGTTTGGGAAAAAACCATGTGGGGTCGGTATTTGAAGGAACCCCGAGGGGTCGGTCCAATTTGTTGACCGTCACCACATCCCCCCCCACGGTCGTCAGAATTTTTTTGGACCATGGCCACCCCCCCCCCCGCTCGTCAGATTATCCGACCCCAACTTCATTTTGGACAAATTCCACACTGCGTATACCATATTGATCATGCCTAATACAACAACGACCAATCATTTCCTCTAGTCATACTTCACACTGCAGCAGTGACAGCAAATGTACTCTATGATATTTTTGACTAATGTTGTACATTTCAAATGCTGTACCAATACTATAATATGATGTAAATAATAAGTTAAAATAAGTATTGTTTTAATACCATTATAATATAATATATAATAGCATATAAATCATATTACATAATCATAACTCCTTATTAAATCGTTATAGTTGATGTTAATAAATCCTAACGTGAGACTTCTGTTAATTAAGATGCATGAATTACAAATTCGACGCGTTAAAATGTTATCATACGTTTATGATGTTATCACATGTCATCACCTGTTATAACATGTTATCATGCTTTTAGAATTACTTTGAACAATGTTTATAAGCCACTCGTAGACAGTAGACACTACGGGATTCTCTCCCATTAACTGATGATCTGAAGTACGGTATGAAATGGAGATCTACTGTATAAACCGTTGATTTACGATATGAACTGGAGATCTACAGTATGAACCGTTGATCTAAGGTATGAACTGGTGATCTACGATATGTACTGATGATCTACGGTATGAACTGGTGATCTACGGTATGTATTGATGATCTACGGTATGTATTGATGATCTACGGTATGAACTGGTGATCTACGGTATGTACTGATGAATAGCACAGAATTTACTTTAAAAACTTACCAATGTCCTGTGCAATTTCAGCAATAGGGCGCCGGTAGAGCCACAGCATTCGTTTAGCATCCACTCGAATATCGAACATTAATATAATCAGAGCAAGTAACGGCGCCAGCGGAAACGACGTCGCGAACAACTGAAACAAACGATTGGCTAAGTTAATCTGTTTCTTGCAGTCGAAGCGCATTCAATTAATATCAAAATTTGTCTGCAAGCTCCCATATATACATGTACAAAGCCACGACCGTATTTAAGGGGATTTATGGGGGTTCATTACCACTCTCCCCCCCCGAAAAAATAAAATTCTTAAAATTATGGTGTTTTGGGAATTTTGTGAACACTCCCCTCTCCTAAATTTAAAAAGGTCCTAAAATTTGGGCGAAGTCAAACCCCTCGCCCCCAAATGAAATCCTGGCTACGGGCCTGTATAGGGCACTCAAAGGCCTGTTTAGTCACAAAAATTTCTCAATAAAGGTATCTCTTCAGATTTGAAATCGCATGGAAAAATAATTTCAGAAGCATATTCGATATCACAATTACGTCTAGAAAATCCTTCAGTTGAAAAACAGTACAGACTGGCTGTTCTCTTACCATTAGAAACCCGTATATGATGACCTTCTCCGTGTACTCTGTCAGCGTAAAGTTTCCCAACTTCTTCTTTTCATATTCTCTCTGGAGAAAGTTGGGTAGCACCACTGTAATGTCCTCATTGGCGTCAATTTGATTGGATCGACAGCAGCAACAACAGCAACTCTTAAATACCGCCTTGAGCTTCCTTCTCCATAGATACACCAGACCGCTGAATAATAAATCAAGCGGAGAAAGTTTACCAACAAAAAATGATTTTCATATTTTGATATAATAGTTAAGCCCCTACGGAAAATTAAGATTCAGTTCATGAGGTATGAATTGAATTTTTTTTCTAACGATCAGGTTTGGAGCAATTTCTACATTTCTTTCACACCTGTTTCTCAAACTAGATAAATTTTTGACAAAGTAAACAAGTGAAAACACTTGTTCACTTTGTCAACTTGTTCACTTAGTCAACTTGTTCACTTTAGTCACTTAGTCAACTATTTTTATATTCCAGATATTCAATATTAAAACAATTTTTATTTACAGAATAAAGTAAACAATTTCACAAGTATTACAACGGAAGAAGAAAATAGAACATACGGTAGAACGACATCCATGATGAACTTTGGGAGAGGTTTGGTGAGCATGAGAACAAGAACTTGGAAGGAGAGCACCGACATGCAGTTGTCATTTCCACAAGTGTCTCTGTACTTGGAGCCAAGTCCAAAAATTCCATTCTGAAATGTCCTCTGTAAAAACAATAGTAACAAATCATCTTAATTTACTGTTAAATCATGCTTAAAATGTACATTCTGGCTGCTCGAAAGGACTATTTCTACCACAATGTAATTTCCGATGCTAATTCAGCAGCAGATTCAAGTGATTTGAAGGTCAAGTATTATATTTGTTAAAGAAATGACGAGTCCTCCAAACATTACGTCACAAACACAGAAATCGGCCGACATGGGAAGGGGGCTAGCCAAAACAATTTGCAAATTGGTGAAAATTTTGACTGAGTGATTAATATTTCAGAGAAAAGTCAAGATATAAGTAAAAAATAAATAACACACTCCGAAAACCCCATTTTCGTAAGCTAAAACAAGTTTGGCTTGAAATAGAGTTTTCTGTTTATATAATTTTATTTTATTATTAAATACATCAAAATACATCACAAAATACATCATTTCAAAAATTACGACGAACAGCATAATAAATTATATCGTATTTTGTATTCCACATTTCAATTTGATGACCTAAATGTATTCACGCTATAATATTCAGTACAAGTTTCAATTATGTTCTTACTCTCTGAAAAAAGCGTGGCAAAGAAAAGTCTTGTTCCCTTATAACTGCATTTAATAGTACCCTCTTTAAGCGCAATTATCCTCTAAATCAAAATAATTTCACATCTTTCCCTGTTTAAAAGGAACTGTAGGAGAGCATTCCTTACCCCTCTGAAGAAGGCAATGTAAAAGAGAGACGTGTACGAATTGGCAAACTGAAAGGCGAACAGCTTTATGATCAGTGAATCGTTGTACTGAGTTTGTGTACGATGATTTTCTACAACAAGCAACAAATAACAAAAACATAATAAATCATTATAACACATGAAAGACATTCATACCAGATGCATTTAGTTGAACCAATGCTGGTGAACACCGGTGTCCATCGGGCTCTGTTATAGACTGTTATGTATGTTGTGCACGTCATTACATGTGGTCGACAAGACGAGCAATAGTTCTTTGTTATCAGGAAGGAAATCTGACCGAAAAAATCGTGCTGAATTACAACCAAAATGTTCATAATGCACATTCAGTTAACTGCTGGTCCAATCCAGCGTGTTCTCTATCACATGGCATTTCCGCCGATAACACCGGTTTCATTATAATTGCAAAATTTTGGTCACGTTGATTCTAACCATGCAGTAGCGTATCAGCTTACTAAGGACGACAGTATGACTAAGGGTATTTAGCATAGCAATCACAGCATTTTGATGTATAAGTCAATGATTAATTTTTCTAATTTATTGCAGACTAGCAAAAATAACAAAGCACACTTTATCACAGGGCATTTCATACCATAAAGCAGGGTTATTATCTCTGATACAGTAATTTATCATTAAAATCATCTACTTCTCTGTGAATCAATCCTATTTGTCATCTGACGGTATAGAATGCAGTAATCAGAGTTCAGTTACTTTGAATTCAACCAAGCCCATAAAAGTTTAATAATAAATAGATTGGTCAATGTTTCATTAAATGAAAATTGTACAACAAGCACCACGTGATCGTAAACTTCAGATCAGAGCCTCACTTTGTACTACTATCCTGTCTATACATCACGCTAGAGGCGCCACCATATCATCACATAACGGCCAATCACGTACAGCACAAACGTTGAAAATATATAAATAAATAAGAAATATGGCATGCTTACTAACCCCAATCTGTCAGTTTGACCGCCAACCAATCGTATAACTGAAATATAAGCAAAACAATTACCTATACTTATGCAAGAGTAACTCTCAGAATAAACTTAAGTATGTTGGTCAGGATAATATGCACAGGTAACCTGGATATTTTTCTTTAAATATTTGGGGATCATGCCTCCTAAGCAGTCAATGGACTAGCCAAAATAAATATGGGCAAGCTATGCGTAATATCCAATGTGGCAATCACAAGCAGCTGTGCAAATCGAAGCAACATATCAAAGTAATCATCAACAAGAAGCTATTTGTGCTATCTGTGAATAACTGCACAGTTCAAATGCATAGCAAATGAGTTCTTTAACAAACAATATAAAACAAACATAATACAATAAATAGTACTATTAATCAACAATTGCACATAAAACTAAGAACCTCAAGAATTCTTGAAATGATTAGATAATTAGCTTGAGATAATTAAAACAGCCAACCAAGAGCAGAATTTCAAATGAAGTTAGTCAAATATTCCGTCTATAAAAAGATGATCCAAATATCACTTTTGATTAATTCTTAAATTAAATTAAATTTTTAAATCGAATATCTTACTTTCATGCCAATTTGTCTTGTAGTTATATGTGCCCAGGGATGTTGCGAAGAGGAGGTTATGGGTCAGAACCCCGCCTAAATAAAAATTTTCTGAGCATTTATGATGTATTGTAATATTTTCTTAAAGAAGGTCGTTTTGCAGCTTAAAACAACTCTGAAATAATTTATAAAGTCGTTAAAATTTCCCTCCAAATGAAATCCTAGCGGCGGGCCTGCGTATGTATACATAGACTCTATAGTTTAAAACAAGCTTATCGAATAAGTTTTAAAAAATTCATAGCTTTAAAACAAAGTTGTCGAATACCTTTCCAAGCACGAGGATGGCGATGGCGTTGAGTATAGAAGAAACAATGGTCGTGGCAAGAAGACATTCAGAAGGAGAAATGTCCTCACAGTAGTCCAACGTAATGACGACACGATACAGAATGATCGAAGCAGCAACGATGAACACCAGACAAACCTGACAGATGAAAGATTAGAATAGGAACTACATAATAGGAAACTATTACAATATCATTTTCATTTGAATTACCGAGTTCTGATCAGCGATGCCTCATATTTCCCTGAAATGTCAAGAATTATAAAATTATAAGAGAGTCACTGAGTTCTTCAAAGTTGCTCAAAAGAAAGGATCAACCATCGCGTCGATATAAGGAAGGCATCCGGCTATCAAATATTTCTTTCATAAATAAAAAATGGTCATTGTTGCGAATGTGCCTAATGTGGTTTATAAATTATAGCACGCACAGCGTCGCACACCCACATTGAACTAGCACTCTCATCCAAGGTGAATCTTTGACGCGTTTGGAGAAAAATTGTCAACAATTCTCAGCTGACGTCGCATAAATACGGTACCTGTAAATAACGCTTATGCTTAATAAATTATTCTTCAGTTAATTTAATTTAGCAATGTTCTGTACCAATAATTAATAGTTAAATTACAAAGAGTCCGTTCTGTAAGTTCCAAGTACTTCTGCTAGTACACAGACAACTTTCTTTCTTCCTGCTAATTTTATTTTATTACATATTCATACCATAAAGAGAAGGACCGACAGCGAGACACAAAACTTTGTACACTGTCTGTAGAACGGAGAGTGCATCGACTTCTCACCGATCACAACTGGATCCTAGCATAAACAAAACAAAAAACATAAACCAAGCAATTCACTGATTTACAAGAATCGGATACATAAGACCAGATCGATAGAAAAGGCGCGGGGAGGGGGTGGTTTATGGCTAGAAACTCCCCGCCAAAAAAAATTGTCTTAAATTTGATGATATTTAAATTTTGTGATATTTTCTTGAAAGGATTGTTTTGATGTTCAACCTCCAAATCAAAATTTTGGAAAAAGGTCATCAAGCTTTTAGAAATCAACCCCCAAATGAAATCCTGGCTACGGGCCTGCATAAGACTACACATATAAAGCGACAAGATTGAATAAAATGTAATACTATCTTAGATACCAGGTTCTTGCTTTTTATTTTTAAAAGTTTTTTATATATATTGTACAAGAGGAAAACAAAGCTCAGCAAGAATTGTAATAAACAACTAGTTATACATGAACAATATTGTTTAATCAACTTAAATTTTGATTTCAATTATATTTTGAGTAGCTGATTGAGTTAAACAAATAATATTATTATAGTAAGCGAGAATAAAAATGCACATGTGCATAATACTGAAGTATTGAAGTATTAATAATTTCGCAAGCTTTTTTATTTGCCATTGGACTACAGTTTACGTGATAAATAAGATTAATCGTACAGGAATTTCGACAGTTCCAACAAATTCCGGTCTGTCGGTTTCACTGTTTTCGAAACCGTCCACATCCCATTCATAAGCAAGGGTGTAGTTTGTTCGCTTCCACACTTCCAGAAATAGCGTACCTTAACAAACCATGAACAAAGACTCATTGAACTATAACTAACGTTGTTCATGCCTGTTTTTCTTATCTTCTAGTGAGCATGAGCATAATGAGATAGCATAACGAGATAGATATAATGAGATAGCAGCAGTATAATTAAAACACTTTTTAAAATAACAATATTATAAATATAGTGTGCAAATAACAATTCAAATAACAATTGTATCGTTATTTGAATTTTGTTCCCTCATCTGTGTCGGGCACAAAACACAGCACTCTTTTTGTTAACTGTTCTGTTTAAACTGACTCAGTGGTCTAGACTCTTAGAGTCTGATAGCTTGCTATTGTCTCGCCCTTCGGTTGTTTAATAAAAGAGTATTGCATAACCATCGTATTGTTCAAAACGTACAAAAAAAATATGTTATCGAGAAATCTAGCTCAATGCTTCCCCATGAATTTAATTATAATGTAACATGCTTTCCATTTTCAAAGAGAATACGTATTAATATACTACATTGCGAAGCATGTTCCCTGTCTCTGTGACAACTGCTTGGAGGGACATTTCAAATGATTTTTACCAACTGAGAGATAATACATCGGTACAACGATACAAATTCAGTTCATCGGTGACAAATTTACTTTCAATTTAGATATTACAATATTATTAATATCAGCACACCATGAGACGGAGGACAAGATAGCGATACGCAAAAAACTTTTCACACTGTCAATTGTACACTTGATATACCTTGTACCATTTGTACACTTCAATTGCACACTGATAACACTTTGTAAACTTTGTAAACGTTGTACACATTCAATTGTACACTGTAGAATGAAGAGTGCATCAACTTCTCCCCGATTGCACTCCTAACGCACTCAAACATGGCCGTATTTAAGGGGGATTTTTGGGGTGCAAACCCCTCGAATTTTTTTTCTTAAAATTCATGATATTTTAAAGAAATTTTTGAAAAAGGTCGTTTAATTTTTTTTAGGTCAAAACACCCCGAAATAATATTTTTGGTTAAAAAGGTCGTTTAATTTTTTTTTATTCAAACCCCCCCCCCCGAATTTTTTTTGATTTTAAAAAAGGTCGTCACAAATTTTTGACTTCCCAAAACCCCCCGAAATGAAATCCTGGCTACGCCCCTGCACTCAAACATGACATTGTGCAGTGTACATTCCCTAATTATTAATTATAATCACAATACAGTTATAATGTTACCAATTCTTACCCCATATGGATATAAATAGCGCATAATAGGGAGTTGCAGTGTTGTCAAACGATCCTTTAACAATATCAAGCGAACGTTCAACCAGTGACACAGATCTAAAACATGACGTCACGGTGATTTAATGACGTTGTCACCATGTTTGAAAATGTGATCAAAAAGGTGATAAAAGTATTTTCAATGTTATTATTAACCAATAAAATAATTATTCTCCTGGCTATGAACGAATGTAACGGTATCACACAATTACTCCAAGATACACTTATGACATAATACATAAAATGAAAACATCGATTAAAATTCGCCATCGCATTTGAAACAATCAGGAACGAAATTCTGCTGAAAACTGATAGCGACATATTTTGATCCTAGAGAGGACTGTAGCATTATATCATTATAGTATTTTTTATTTGTTTTAAATGTCGTCCCAAACCAAATAATTTGATTTAAACTTGTTTTCACGAAACTCGATTGTAATCACTTCAAGTATGATTCGTTCGAAATATGGTACGCCAAAAATAATTAGTATCATGCACAATTTAATTATTACAACAATGGAATTTTGACATTTTTGTTAGCCACATATATATCCATGCTTGGCAGTAGATCTATTGTTTACCAATTCAATGTATAATTTCACCAATATTCTTTGTGAATAATCGATCAAATAAAAAAATCTTAAATCATTGGATTATTGATTAGACAAATAATCTGTCGTATGTTTGAAGACATAGTATTATTATTTTAATAAACCAGTTCAAACCTGTCTGTTGTGTTAGTTGAGAGATTCCCGTCTCGATTTTGTCTATCTAAAATGCTGAAAATGAACAATGCTTAACCGTATAAGTATAAATTAAACCTGTGATATGAGATTACAATGCTACAGCTTTTACTGCTTGGCGTCTGAATTTAACCAACTGGAAATCGTTGATTTCATGCATAAACAAACGAATTTCAAGTTTTCACGAATAAACAAGCCATTGGACGACGATAGTGTTGAATTAATGTTGTAGCAATGGAGGCTTGCTATATTTAGGGTACTGTGGTTATACAACCATTAGGGTACATTATACAACCATTTTAATCATATTCAAAAATAAATACGCTTCACGAATATTTCATACATGGAATTCCAAGCGAATGGCAAAATGGTAACTAATTAGCCTACAGTGCTCTTGGTTGAAGGCCCATTGCGGACAATATTAAAGCCGTGCGCGACCAATTCCTGTAGATGGCAGAAGATTTGAAACGTTTTTAAAAGAACTCACCCTTGGATGATAATTTAATGGTAGTTACTGACTACTATGTACAGAAAATAAGCAGAAAATGAACTGTTTTCACAAGCAAAACGCCTTTATTTACTCATATCTAAAATATGCAAATTTGCTCTTAAATCTTCATATCTTAGCTATTACTTTGATATTAACAATGTCTGCAATGTAACCAAACTTTAGCATTACGCAGAATTAATGAAAAATTGTGTCGGATGCCCTTCCTGATAACAACAAAATCATCTTGCAGCTAGTTCCCAAGCTAATCCTACTCAATATTCGTGAGAATCTAACCCTAACCCTAACCACAACCCTTCTCAATGGACCCCACCATACCTCCAACCCTAGCCCAACCCTACTGACCCTACTCTAAGTTGGAGATTTTGATTATTAAATTTTTTTATTTTTAAATTTTAAAAAATAAGCTAGGATTAGCTTGGTAACTAACTGCAACTCAAAATCATTCCATGATCATAATCTAAGTAAATCAGAATACTTTAGAATAGGGACACGGTTCAAAGCTGATATTAGTCCTATTTGTGTTGGCAATCATTAAATTATAGCTAAACAAGAAATTTCAAATTTTGGGTTTGAAGATAGTATCTGCCATGAAATTTACAGTCATTCATCGGGGCAAAAAGCAACAATTTTTCAAAAAATTAAATTGCATATTTGGTAAAGTTGTTCTGCGCACTCCTCCAGGAGTACTTTGCTCATTAATAGAATCTTTCTGTATTTTTGTATTGCTGCATGCTTTTAAAAGCTTAGAATGAATGAAGTCGATGGCCAATAGTTTTGAACGTGCATTTATGAAATTTTTTAGAACCTTCGATTCAAACATTTTATAACAATGCCAATTTTTCTGTGGTTACTTGCCTATTGAACTGAAAATAGCATGTAGAAAATTTAATTTCTACCAAGATTTGTAACATTCTTCAAATAATTATATGTTCAAATATTTATGCAACTTTTATCAAGATATATTTGAGAACTATCAAAAATATAATTGTTTGGCAGCGGTTTTCCTCAGCAGTTTATCAGCCAAGGATTACTTAAACATTCCATATAGAGCTACCGTACTATTTCTCTCAATCAGATCTGTAACTCATTTTATTTATTTTCGTTTATAGTATTTTGAGCTTTCTGTGTCCGTATAGTTACCTTCCACTGACTGTGCTTGCTGTTTAATTGTAAGGTATTTCGAAGTTTATGTGTTAGTATTAATTTATGAATTATCATTGTTTGATTTGATTTGCTACATAGTTGTGTGAAATAAGGCTCTATATATAATTTATATTTATGCAATGTTATAGATCATAAACAAGTTATATATTAGAAAATGTAATAAAAACACATTAATAGTTCAGGCAGTGTAAATTGTGAAACATGCTGTACATGGACATATGCCGAATAAAGCTGGAAATTGTTTTTTTGAGTGTAGTTATACCTGCAGATCAATGTCCTAAAAGTCCCAAAAAATCCCAGTTGGGAAACTTGAGTTGTA
>JAQFYQ010002499.1:0-11626 GCA_034694885.1 Buchholzia appendiculata
AGACAGAGAGAGAGAGACAGACAGACAGAGACAGAAAGAGAGACAGAGAGAGAGAGAGACAGAGATTGGGAGAGAGATAAAAAGAGAGAGAGAGAGAGATTTTTCTTCAACTGTCAACTTGTTTTTCTCATATACGTACCAATTCAAATAACTTTTCGTAATAGCGATAGGCAGTACCATTAAGAGCTACCGACTTGTAAACTTTAAAAACCAGCTCGAATTGCTTCAGGATTTAGAACTCATTTTGAGGTCACTGAACCAAGCGTGGGCACTACATTATAAGCTGCCTGCCAGTATTCTCAATAATAACTGTTGTTGAAGCTTGAGCATAATAAGTGACGTAAATGTTTTGGCTCACGCGAAGAAAACATCAGCAACTAGAATTAATCGAGTATTTTTATGAACGTTTCTTCGAAGATTGCGTCACATATGAATAGTTAATAGTAACCTAATTCTGTCACACACAACAAAACAGGGACCAGATGTCGCAGGTCGTCAACCCGTTAGGGGCGTTGTTGACAAAGCGTGATCGTTTAACGAAATCAGGACACCGTGTAAACACATGTGTTACATTTGAAATGTGATTACGGTGATCAGCCAAAAGCACAATTAGCAATAATGAATAGGGATATACACACACACTTATTATAGCCATGCCCGCGTCATAGCCGCTAATGCATTATTCAATCTAATTTAAATTTGTCTAATTAATTAAAATAAATACCGGTAAAATAATCTGTTGTTCTAATTGTTAAAACCTGTTTGGGAATTCGGTGCAAATATTTTACTATATGGTGCACGTTACTACTACTTTGATCGATGTAGACAGATTAAAACTACTTAAATTTAATGCTTAAAATCATGACATAACCTGCGCCCACGTGCCAACACCATAGCTAATTTATTCCGATAGCCTTTTAAAATAAGTGCATCCAAAGTAAACTAAAATGCGTTACCGATGTGGATTCTAGGCGTCGGCTTAGATCTGCTTCGACGTCAACGCTGGTTGTGCCACGGACAAGTTGTGTCACGCTTGGCGATCATTCCTTTCCAGTTGCAGCTGCATATACTTGGAACAATTTGCCTACTGATGTGTATCATCTATGCAACTCTGTATCATCTATGCAACTGTTTAAACGGGCTTTAGAGACCTACCTTTTTAGGAAACGTTGTCGTTTAATAGATATTGTGTTTGTTTGACACTGTGTAACGTGCCATTGAAGTCCTTGGACTATATGTCACGTAAATAAGTTTCGTGTAATAATAATAATAATTCAATCTTTGGTTGACCGATTCATCTCGCAGATTAAATATCTCAGGTTTTATCGGCACTAAACAGATAGATAACTTTACGATTGAAAATCGTATTAATTGTAAGTCTACAAAAATTATTTCACCTGTTCACAGTAGTAAGATGTTAATTTTGATACATGGAGGAGAAAGGTAGTGAACTCAGCGACGCATTGTACATCACCGTACACCAATCTGCATCAATAAGAAACTCGTATTGATACATTACTTTTTATATCAATAATACAGTATTTCGCTGATGCTACCTTTGGAAAAGTAATATGTAATGCTTTTACTTTTTATTTTCAGCAAGGTGAAAGAGAAAGCTGTTTGGCAAAACAAATCATTTGATATTTTTGTTGGGAGTTTAAACTGTTTACAAAACAGTCTCTATTGCTGAATGTGGTAATAATTTTGGTAATAACAAAACTTGCATCGGAATGGTATAAAATTATGGTTCTATGATATTTAATCCCGTGACACTTCATCCTGTGACATAGCAACCCAGGCATTTTATCCCGTCGACATTTAAACCCGGAGACAGATGATCATGTCGAAACTTTATAGCCTGTAAACTAAGACCCGCGACAGGTAATCCCGAAGAAAAAATGACAAATTTGTGCTGTGCCTCTTCACAACCAGATTGACTGCTTATTTTTATTTATTGACAGGGTCCGTTATTCCTTTTCTGATAGGTTGCGATAAGATCGCCAGTCACCAAATTACAACATTATGCATAAAACATGCCGAAACATGACATGTATGAAACTTTATTCTAAATACAATGTACGATATTTGTTCAAAACGTATTATTTCACGTTGTAAAAACTCTTCAATACGGCTGCAGAAAATAGTAAAAAGTGTGTCCCGTTGTGCATTCATTATTATAATTAGCTGACCAAGGTCAGATGATTATTATGTAACTAGATAAGCAGTAGTCTTGCTCTACGCAAGCATTGACATTGCTCGCAAGACAGAGAGAAAGGGACTGAATGATCGGTAACAACTGTCGCAGTATTAAGTGTTCCAAGTATTATCTGTCGTCGGAATTAGCTATCTGAAGGATCAAGTGTCGCCGGACCAAATGCCAGGTATAAACTGTCGCAGTATTAGGTATCTCGGGGCCAAATTTCGCGAATTAACCAAAATTATTACTTTCAGCATAGCATTGCTTTAGAATTATCCAGAAGTGTTGATTGACTTCTTGATTTCTTTCATTCTTCTTCCCAAAATTAACTAATTATCTGAATCCTTGTGCTTTTAATATTCGTTCTCTATGGAGAAAATCCTTCAGATTGGTTAGCTACATGTCTTGCTAGTATTGCTACAATTAATGCAATATAATAATGGACAACAGCTCATATTTGGTGTAAAATAATTGGACAGATTCACTCATTTTTGAGCGAATCTGTCCAAGAACCTGAATGTGCATTTCGTTCTAAGTCATCGTCGGATTTTAAGGAAATTGCTCTACAATATGGTATTACTTTTACAGATACAAGTACAGTAATCTATTAAAATTCAAAGTACGGAATGATTTTAAAGACTCTCTTCCTGCTACATTGGGTTGAACTACATAAATTTTGTAATGCTTTGATATTACTGCGTTAGAAAATAGCTACTTATTCCGATGGCACCGTAGCCTATCTATATGTGTTTGGATTGTTTGTGTGTGTTTTTGTTCATGTTTTTTGTGTATTAAAAAATATATTTTGTCACGTTTAGTTCATGACGATCGTCGATAGGATATGTGGAGCACAAATATTATGCACGTTGGATTAACGGCACTAACGTCACCAGCGGTTTTTCTGCTCTACTTGCAAAGCTGAATATAAACGGCGACTATATAAACAGAACATACAGGGTCTGCAATCACATCGATAGCTTTAGTTATTGTGTAAGTACTGTGCTGTGGGACAAGACTGATATTTCGAATATTAAACATTTCAGCCCAGTATTTTCTTACATTTCTCTACGTAGTCTACAATGAACGCATACATCGCTGTCTGTGTGACGCTGAGCGTGGTCTACGGTCTCGTCAAGTACGTGTGGAAGGGAAAGACTCAGACATCGAACCGACGACCTCCATGTCTACCGACAGTGCCTGTGGTCGGCTCACTTCCCTTCATGCGTAAACTTCAAACAATCCATGTCTTCCTAGCGGACATGGCAAAGAAATATGGCGATGTCTTCGCTTTCTACGCAGGATCCAAGTATGTAGATTGAAATATTTAGCAGTTGTTGTGACAAAGTAAACAATTAATCTTGTTTTCGACAAATGTTGATAATATTGCTGTACTGCTGGTGGTAAAAAGTCAGCAGTTTACATCAAGAACCATACATTTCTCGATGTACGCCTTTCCAACACTCTCGCAACTTTAATTGTATGGAGGTTTATATCTAGCATATGTACAAAAATCAATTATTTCCTGATTTATTTCAATTCTTCTAGCGTCACATGATTGAGATGACATAGCTACCGAGCTCTTATATATATATATATCGAGGAGCTACCGACATAGCTACCGAGCTCAAAATATAAATCGAGGAGAAGCTCTGCAACCAGTCATTATCATTGTGAGATTCAAACAATTGATAAATAAATGTTGAATAGTTAAAACATATTTAAAATCTTTTTTACAGATTTTAGTAGTAGACCTAACTTTTAGAGGACCATCTTTTCACATAATTCGGCTGTTTAGTGCTTTAAAAAATCGTCTGTTTATTTAAAAAACATCGTTCCTCTTATTCTGTTAGGTACGTAGTCGTGTTGAACAGTCATGAGGCAATACGTGAGGCGTTAGTTACGAGAGGCAAAGACTTTGCTGATAGAGGTGAACCATATGTGGAGAAAAACATCACTAATGTTGAGGGAAGAGGTCAGTCATTTGTCTATAATTACGTGTCATTTTATAACTCTTTAATAATTATAGTTCAACTATCATTACATAGGTATGCAATTTTATAATTAGCAATATTTCTAGTAAACTATAGAGCTCATATTTTTGAATACTTAGTAGTCATAAAAAGTATCCATTCCTTTTAATATCCAGCCCCTGCTTTATTGCTATTACTTTCATTCTTCATTTACTTTGCAATTATTCATTGCAAATTACATTTCTTATGTTTGAAAACCAATTTATTGCTAACAATTTCCATCCAGGCATTTTATGTCGCTATTGATTTATGCAGCGTTTCTTTTGATTTCAATTCATTACATTTTTTAATCGCTAAAAATTTCACTAAACTCTCAGTCATTACATTGTTGATCTCTTGTTTCTTGAATCTTATTTTTCTAACAGGAAACTAAGATATTCAAACAATTGGAGTATTATATATATATATGTATATATAAACTGTAAGGCAGATTGTGGTAAAAGAACCTTGGGTGCAGCTTATTGTCAGGGATGACGTAGATTACTCTTGCAGTAAGAAAAAGAAGGAAACACGTTAAAAAATGAAAAATTTGAATATTAATGATTTGCAGACGGAAATCAATTTCCGAAACTGACTAATACAAGTTTCCAAACAAGCAGGAAATGCCACAAAATAATACATAAATTTGATATATTCATTTCATATTATAAATGTATGTTACTTCGCTACGTGACACAGCTCTTTTTATTGTACATCAAACAAGGTGCAATGGTAACAGTCTATCAGACTTTATGAGCCTGGACGAATACGTAAATTCAAAAAAACACAAAAAGTACAAGACAATGAAAGAGTCAGATAATCATCTAAACAAATCTAAACAAATCTTAACAAATGCTTCGCTACTATTTATTTAGAAACGTATAATGAACTGTATTAATAACTGTTGTGTACATTTGCCACAATACTAGTCATTAGTATTAATTCCGTAACTAAGTGGCGTTCAAATTTAGTTAGATTAAGTTTTGGTCAATTAATCAACTGAAAATTCAGTATGTTATCGCTTCTCACAGTTTGTGTTCAACTCAACACAAACTCTGAAGTCTCTGATTAGCTGGTTATGCAGGAAAAAAGCTTAAGAATTATTTTGACATGTCAATTTAATTTTATTTTTGACTTGTCATTGATTACCATTAAGGTCACGACACATATAAGGTCAAATTAACACAATTCGATAAATAAATCGTCTTTTACACTTTATCTCGTTAGATGGGAACTTGGTACCAAAATGTCAGCATGTTATTCGATATATATTTTTTCTATTATATTAGTCCGTTGTCTTGATTTGATTTTTATATTACTTTACGTTGATATGACTTCATAGTTACTTATCTATTTCTAAATGTAGGCATTGTCTGTAAATTGTGTTTTATGGTAAAGCATTATGCGAAATGAACACACATTTACGAGACTAGTGAATCTTAATAATCGGCGGATAACTTGAACGCCACTTATTTGCCTAAAAATCAGATCGAGAATGATGATGATGATGATGATGATTTGACTTTATTTTCTTATCGATATACGTTACTGTCTTGCTCAGTTTCGTTAACACTTGCTTCCAAGCTTACAATTTTAGAATGATAAAGCCATGCCGATACTTTCGGATAATAACATTTTTTAAGATGAACGAAAAGGACAAAAATAGCAATGTCGATTTATTCGGTTATTCCATTTAAGAATTTTATGTTCATGGCAGACTGATGTAATTCATCTGTAAATTAATTATATTTTCGATCTCTGTGACGATACAGAATCTTTTGTATCTACAATAAAGGTACATAATTATTGATCTGTATTTTGTATTTTGTAGTTTGCATTTTGTCAAATGGTATTCGATGACGTTATGTTTACGTTTTACTGTAGGAATTGGTTCTCGTAAGTACGGCGAGCAGTTGAGAACAAATAGATCACACAGCTTAACGATAATGAAGAAGTTTGGCGTCGGGAATGACGCAGTAATAGAAGGGAATATAGCAGCAGAGGTAGAGCGATTTATAGAGTATGTGAGAGCAAAGAAAGGCGAGGCTTGGTATCCAAAAAAATTCCTGCAATACTTCGCTCTGAACGTGAGTTCTAGTGTTTTATTTGGCGCAAGACATGATTACGATAACCGGGAAAGTGATTATCTGACGCCATATATAAACAGATTGCTGGACAGCGCTGAACCAATTGTTTTAATTTTTCCTATATTTGCTCACTTTCCTCCATATAGAAATAGGTTGGCCCGTATTCGCTCAGAAGTGAAAGTTCAAGAAGATAATTTGGAAAAAACGATAATGGAATGTCTCAAAGGAACTGACAATGAAAATAACTTTGTCCGAGAATACGTCAATAATCTAAATCCTGGGGGATGTGACCTCAAAGAACTTCGTTTCATTGTGAGAGATTTGGTGGCAGCTGGTATGGCCGCCATTGCTGCCCATTTGAACTGGGCTCTCGTGTTGCTAGGCAACCGTCCTAAGATAGTGGAACGAATTCAGAAAGATATAGATGCAGCTGTACCCAGAGATCGACTTCCATGTATGGCCGACAAACCAAATTTGTCATATCTGGAAGCAACCATCCTTGAGGTTTTGAGATTCTCCATGGGCGGACCGTTGGGAGTACCTCGTTCTGCCGCTTGTGACACAGAAGTGAGAGGCTATAACATTCCGAAAGGCAGCATGGTAAATGTCTCTTTAGTTGCAAGCTAGATTAAAATAATCATTGAAATATCCCCTCTCGTTAAGCACACCGCTAAGCTGTTTAACCTTTTTTTCTCTAAAAGCTTTACCATGTTTAGGAATTCCAATGTAATTAAAGTTAATCAATCATTCTGCTATTACTAGGCTCGTACACTGTTGTCATACATTTTCATTAATATTAATTCGGACTCTTGTAAGTTTAATTAGCTCGCGTCACTTCGCACATGTAAGTCGTGATTGAATACAAATTTTCCGCTATTTGTTCAATTCAGTTTTGACAAGGTAAAAACACTTGTTCTGTAATAAAGTATATTCCAGTGATTACATCAACGATAGCTAGTCAGACAAAAATACCCATCCGATTAGATATGAAGTGAATAGGTGATCATTCAGCTATTTTGCTTCTTCTGTTGCAAAGTTAATGTTAACTTTTCTATTTTCTGCTATTTGTCATTAGTGTATATAATTCCTGTCTCACTCAATGTTCATCTGACTTGTTACTAGAAAACAACAAGCCAAATCCATCTTCCAGGTGATTGTGGTTGTTGTCCCTGGCAAGTAGTCACGGCTGAACTAATCAGTTCAAAGTGCCAGTAGACTCTGAAGCATGGCGCTTGAAGGCCAGTTAGTAACTGTTGTAATTGTGTAGTTGACGGTTACGATTATTATTACTTCCAAGCACGAGTAAAGACGGGGAAGTAATAGTGGTCTAGTGGCATTTTATCTGTCGTATAAGCAGAAGACCCGGGTTTCAGTTCCGATTAATTCGTGATGTTTTGTCCGTGATTGGGGAATATTATCGTAGATGAATTCTACGCAAAAACATATATAGTACTATGCGGAGGTAATTTGTTTGACTATTATAATCATTCAATTTCTATATAGCTTCATCGAAAGTATGTCTTGCTCCTTATAGGCAAAGTTTGTTGGTCTAATGTAGCTTGTGGAGAATCGTGCCTTATACTTATATCGAATTATTATTCTTTTGGCGTAGCCTATGAATTTTATTGTACATTGTAAGATATATACGTTACAGCCATATTGTTGCCATAGTCTTGCTATACTTATGCATTTTAGTCAACTTTTTCCGTCCTGTGTAGGTTATAACGAACCTGTATGCAGCGCACATGAATCCTGAAATTTGGAAGGATCCAGAGATTTTTTGTCCGGAGAGATTCCTGGATAAAAACGGTGGCATCATCAATAAAGAGCTTATGATCAGTTTTTCAATGGGTAAGAACTGTTGATTTGTTGGTATTTATTTTTAATTATCTCGATAATTTTTGTATGGATATTAACATACCATGCCAAATTTCTTGACTTTAGAATGGCGTGCACAAGGAAGATCATTGCTGAGACGCGAAAATAGGCTTTTATGTTCTTCACATGCGAATGTAGAGAAGAATGGAGTAACATGGAAGAGTTGGAAGAGAGATGAATGAATTCTCTGTTCGAGAGGAAACAAGTTTTTATGTCAAGAGTTAAGATGAATCAAAATAGCTACAGTGGAGGCGGGATTAGTCCCTACATAGCATGTATGGACAAATTGAGTGAAGAAATTATGGACAAAAGAGCAGAAAAAGGATGTACATGAATAGGATTGAATGGCGATCATAATGGTAAAAGGAAGTGAAGACGAAAAGTAGTTTTCTTTCAAAAATCTGTGGCATGTGCAGATTTGGCTTCAGCGACATGTCTTTAGGCAAGGAAACAGTTAGGCGGAATTATCATACTAAAATTTCACTTAAGCAACCAGAATCTGTATTGAATTTTAGAAATATAGACATCTAATTTTGTGATGTATAAGTGCTGCCTTACAATAATTGTTTGATCTCTGTACATGCGAAAATTTGATGTAATCAGATACAACACCATGGTTGTCGAACCTGTTCAGGAGTCTTATTGGTCTATCATCAGTGATTCGCACTTAACTGCTTTTGAGTAGTTAAACTTTAACCAATTTTCTAACTACTTTTGAATAGTTAGACAAAATGGTTAATTACATTTTAAACTCAGTAGTTAAACTTTTTGGCTTAACTACTGTACATTCCAATCTAGAATAACAATATAAATTGCTTATTATTAATAACATGTATAGTTTAAGTTTAGCACTCATAAGTTTAATAGACACTATGCTTGCTATAAGAAGGAATACATTTTATGGTTTAAAAATTTACGAACTGTGCAAATAATAGCACACGGAGTCAATTGCATTGTTATAACACAGACAATGTGTCAAATTTACAAAAATCAAGGAGGATATTTATTCGGTTTGGCCTTGGCAGCCTGACGAAAAGAAGCAAGTTTCAAAAACAAGCTATCAGACAGCTTACAGTGCTTTGGATCTAGTATCTGACCAGCAGTGCTGAACAATTTTCCTACTGCAGCACTGCTTGAAAGTGAAGCGTTAAATTTTTCTGAGTAGTTAAATTACTGTCTAACTACTAACTACTTCTGAATAGTTTAACTTCTTGCTCTAAGTACTTACACTACTTAGTTAACTACTAAGTAGTTAACTATTAAGTAGTTAACTATTAAGTAGTTAACTATTAAGTAGTTAACTATTAAGTAGTTAACTACTAAGTAGCTAACTAAGTAGCTAACTAGTAACTGCCCAACACTGTCTACCATAGATCATATAATTTAGGTCCGCACATGACGGATCATAAAAAGACAATACACAAGTCAAACCCTATCCAAAACTTCGTCTTAAAAGCAAGTGTCAGTAACTCCCCCCCCCCCCACACACACACACGCACACACACACACGCACACGTCGACAATACAAATGATGAAATGTGTTGTATGACACTTTTTATATAGAAAAACTGTAATGCTTACTATGGGTACATGCGTCAAAAACTAACAGTGTCTGTGAAATTTGTGTTTCTAGGAAAACGATCGTGCGTGGGAGAAATTCTCGCTCGACAGGAATTGTTTCTGTTTGTAGCCGCGCTACTACAAAAGTTCAATATTCTGCCGCCAGAGGGCGAGACTCGCATCAGAGAAGAACTCGATCCTGGTTTTGTTCAGGAGGCTGCTGAATATTCACTGCGCTGTTTAGATCGTTGCTAATGACTGTAATCAAGCAAACTTCTGTGGTATTAAACACCAGTTGAATAGGACAATACTAGATCAAATGTTTTTTTGTTAACTGATTCTTATTGATTGAATGAGGGCAATTTGAGTGTCTTATGCGAATGGACGCAGCGATATGTCACTAAAGTCGGAATGCTAGTCTGTACAAGTGCAAGTGTTTCAATATTGTTTAAGTTCAATATTGTTGAAGTGGACGAAATAATGTTTGCGTCAGGAATAACATCTGTGAATGTACATTTTCTGTCGTATCTGTAAGTTATTTTTTTAATTAGATTAAACCCTGACTGAAAAATGAGCGTTGCGATATTGTTGATGTAGTTGAGAAGTTGAGAGCGTTCTCCATTTCAATATCGGCGTGACAGAAGAATATTTTTTCGACGTTAATTCGAAAGTGTGATAAAAAAACCTCGGTGTAGCAAATTTCTAACAGAACATTTAGGTAAAAATACGATATGATAAAGTTCGGCACCTACTGCTGGCATATAATAATAATTTAAATTGTTCTTCAAGTTCCCAAAATGAGTATAGAAAAAATATATGAAGAATCTCATCTAGACTACATCGATTTGTTCGTGTTCTTCGGCATATTTAGTATTATTTTGTGTTCTAATTTCGATTATCCATGTATCTTAGGCTTTATTTCCAGAAAAGATATAATACAGATATAAATCTTTAGCCCAATTTCTTTACTTGCATCACTTTTCTGGGATTTGAGCTGTTAAATTTTGAATCAATTATTTAAGCATTTGACACGACAATTGCTTAGTGTTAACTTCGGCCGTGCGAAACGCCTTTCATGATGCAATGGTATGAAAAGAGTATGTTAACGTCATTTTTATTTAATTTAACATGACAGAAATTGTGGAAGGTTAGCTAACCTTGGGGTAAGAAGATAACCTATATTCATAAATACGAATTTAAAGCACCTTGAACGAGGATTTCAGTTCGCTGGTTAAGCTTGTCTGGTATACAATATGAGGAAGGTGCATTATAATAGAAAGACGTCCAATCCTATAAATGAACCAATCTACTTTTTATTATTATTATTATTATTATTATTATTATTATTATTTAATTTCAAATTTTTAAGTGATGAAAGGCACGATGAGTCATCGTTGATAGGAAAATAGGTTTTTGATCATTTGTACAATTAACTGTCACTATTTTACTCTCAAAGACTTGCTGTAATTTAATGGATACAAAATGACTATTGCATATGCAACATCTAGCCAATGTAGCAGCAAAACAATAATTAAAATCAGCAACGTTCATAAATCATTCGCATATAATAAAAAAATCCATTAAGTTGTGTAGAGAGAAAGACGATAAAATCAGACACAGTGTTTACTAGAGAAGAAATTTCATCGACCCAGTTTCACTACAGGCAGTGAATAAAGTTGTAACGAGATTATTTTCACTGCTTTAAAACGCTTATCATTCGGTGGTATTAAAATACGGTCTTTCTGGAGGCGGGCCGACGTGGGGAGCGGATTATGTTGTAGATGAGATATCAAGAGACCGTTACAACAAGCCCCCTTTCAAGCACGAGTAAAACGTTATGCCCAGACCAGGAATCGAACCCGGCTCTCCTACATGACAGGCAGGTATGCTAACCG
>JAQFYQ010002500.1:0-11626 GCA_034694885.1 Buchholzia appendiculata
CTATCAACTTGTAGATTGTAAGCCTATTATCTCAACTTTTAGCTGTAGGCCTTTGAAGGTGATAACAGGCTCATAGCTTGTTGTGGGAAAGTGATAATGTTTATTTTAATATTAAAGATATTATGGTTATTATATACTGATTTAAGAAAAAATTGCTGAAAATGTTATTCTTTGAAAATGTCAATATACAATAAGTTGAACAGTTAACGGATTTAATAAAATACAGAATTTACTATATTGATGAATCTGGTTGAGACCTACTAATAGGCAGCTGATACGCAAAATGCTATTTAAATAGCGCTGCTTTTAGGACATTTATTTCTGATGTATATGTAACTTGTGGACACCTCCATTCATTTGATTGTATTAATATAAGTTGTTATTTACTTTGATTTGTTAATGTAACA
Source organism: Buchholzia appendiculata (assembly GCA_034694885.1). NCBI lineage: Eukaryota > Metazoa > Annelida > Clitellata > Enchytraeida > Enchytraeidae > Buchholzia > Buchholzia appendiculata. The sequence continues at coordinate 408 of JAQFYQ010002500.1, forward strand.
TATGCTTTGTTTCAATTATTGTATTCAGTCAAATTAAATTGTAACTACATATGGTAGTTTTTAATAGAAGGCGGTGTAAAATTGTAACAACCTTGACTTGTATCAAAGTGAGGTGGTATGTTGTAAGTTTAGTGCGGTTAGTTTCAAGGGCTTAAATAGAGAATGGCAATAGTTCTGTGAAGTTTAAAAAAAATTTTTTTTTAGATGTATAATAATTGATGAGACAACAAGCGAGCAGTAATGTAAGATTAAAATAGGCCTAATGGTTCTAATAATATGTTATGCTCTTAGGCTATGTATTTTGTTATGTTAAATTGTGAGACGGTACTAACTAAATTATTTTCTGATTTGATTGTGTTTTCAGGACTAAGATTGGGTGCTTTTAGGGAAAAAGTGATAAAATGCTGAAGCGTAATGGATTACTTTGCGATGCTGAACTGAAAACTGATCTGAACTGAAACATCTAATGTTGCTACTGCTTTAAGTCGTTGCAACAGTTTAGGATCGTGTTTTCGTTTGACGTGGCGCTAAAGATCGAGTCGTGAAATATGGAGATCAGTCTTGCCACCACGCAGCTCTACCCCCTCTCCCCGCGCGACTACTACACGATCAACGAGGACGTGTTCACAGCGCCTGTGACGTCACCGAGCTCCAGAGAGATCTGGACTGAGTGCGTGGACGGGGATGGGGGTAGAAGAAGTGGTTCACCTAGCGAAGCGGGCAGCCCTGTACATAGTTCCCCGTCCGCTGAAAGCATGGCCCCGATGCTGCCCCCGTGCAGGGTCTGCTGCGAGAAAGCGTCCGGGTTTCACTATGGTGCTAATACGTGCGAAGCTTGTAAGGTATGATGCTCAAGAATAATAATGAATTTAGTTTCATTTAGCTTTGGATAAGGTATTTCAGTGTTACGGTCATCATTGCAAAATGAAACATCGATTGCAATGCAATTTAGTGCTACGTTTAGCACAGACTTTTTAGTTCTTTAATGATAGGTTATATAATTGAAATGGCTGAGTAATAATTTGTTATGTTGACCTGATTATTTCCATATTATTGAATAAACTCCTCGTATAGTATTTTTTAAATCTAATGTCATCTGGATAGCTTTCCTACCATTTTCAAGTTATTATCCACCACCACCACTCACTTACTTCTCAGATCTTATTTCTCAATGTTTTGAAGTTGAATAACTGTGAACTTGTATGTACAGTTCATGATTCAGCAGAATTTGTAAAAAATACAGTCTTAGTCGTGTTGATCTGCTGTGATGCACACATATCGAGTTTGTGTGCTTACTATTGTAGGGTTTCTTTCGGCGCAGTCTACAGCGCAAAGAAAACTACAAGTGCACGGGTAGCGGCAGTTGTGACATCCTTCCGGGCAAGAGAAGCGTCTGCGCCGCTTGTCGATATCAGAAGTGTCTCTTTGTCGGCATGTCTAAACAGGGTCAGTTGTAGCAAATTCATTTGTACAGGTCTGTCTTTTTATGTCAACAGGTAGTCATGATATGATATTTTATGATTTGATTAGAAAGGAATTATTAAAAATATTCTGTATACTGTTAAGGTTAATATATATTTGCAAAGTAAGCTTAAATAGCATGTTCAGGGCATCTTGCTTTCTTCATGGCTTTCTTTGTTTTCTGTTATTTTTGACGTAGCTGAGATTATATACGATCAACTGTTCGGCATATGTAACAAGATCATGAGCAGATAAACTGATTAAGTTTTCCAAAGCAGCAAAGTGCAATTGTTTCAGTGCACCAACTTTTCTTTCTGCTGGCCATGAATTCTGGATATTGGGCATATTATGTTTTGAGACTAGTTGCTATTCAGTTTTAATCTTTTAAATTTAAAATAATGAACATTGAAAATAATGTTTTACATTCATAATTTACATGTATGTTTGATCTGACCTATTTAGGCCTGCCGAGTTTAATCTGACCTACTTAGGTGTACCGCGTTTAATCTGACCTATCTTGTCATCTTTCTACTCAACTTCGTAAAGGTGAAAAAGAAGTTATCAATGTGGTACAGTAAAATGGTTTGCTCCAGAGAAGTTTTTTACATTTTCTTTTAGCTATAAAAACTGGTCGCTATACGCACGAGAAGAAGACGAAAGATATCCAGGAAGTGAAGAGGCTTCAGTATCAGCAGAAGTTGCAGAGCGAAGGAAGAACGGAATTATCTATGGAACTGAATGAAGCTTCTTTGGACCACATTGTCCGACAGATAACCGAGGTTTGCTTAGATCTGTCTTGATGGTAATGTTGACATCACTTAATTCAGTTGGCAGTGAGCAATTTTTAACGTTAAATTGTTTTTTACAAAGAAAAATAAAATCTGATACTTGGCTGTCTGTGAGCTGGTTTTCTCTGTGAGCTGCTGCAGCAATCTTCCTAGGTTTTACTTTTTTCATGTGTTTTTTTTAAAACCTTGTTGACTGTATGTATTTGAAATAGTCATCCGATGTGTGCATAAGATAACATTTCTGACAATCTGTAAAAATTACTCACTTACTCTCAAATTTAATTATGTTTAAAGATGTTTAGGATTTGTTGTCAGCATCATTATGTGTGCACTTTCTCTATGTTGAATGAATTAGATGAGTTGAGGATTGATTGACTTCCTGTCTGGTGTGCATTGCAGGTTCACCAGCAACAGACTCCGCACACGGCAGAATTCTTTGAACAGTTGCCCATGAAGGAAAGGGAGTTTCTGGTGAGTACCCTGATGTGCTTTGAATAGCTTAGCTCATATGTTCTTGTGTTAATCTGATGTTCACTAACTAATTTGGGGTATTATAATAGACGTTATGAGTTCCTATGTAATCATTATTAGCATCATTGTTTGTTGTTACTACCATCATTGTATGGCAACGACAGTGGCGTGGTTCAGCCCATGCAGTGGCGTGGTTCAGCCCATGTACTTCCAATAATGTTCCTACTGGTGTTTCTAAGATAGGCGAGTTGTATGCCATTCAGGGGGTCAAATCTGACAGAGCTGTAGTTTTGTGATGTTTGAACTAAATCTATGAAGTATGTACATATGCTTTATCGTGTGAACTAGATGAGTAAGATCCTTGTAACATGATGAAGTGTGTCACTGCAAGCGTAGAAGAAAGTAAAGCAAGCCTTCAGGGCAGTATGAAGGTGACGTATGTAAATTGTGCTTCAAGTATATCATCTACTCAAGAGCGTGAGATTTCTGGAAAGATGAAAGATTGCTTGGTTTGAAGCAATTAGGCACTTGGTTTAATTCATTGGCCGACTTCTCTAATTATTGGTTTAGTTTTTGTTACCGTACTTAGTTTAAAAAGTGATCTTGGTCTGGATTATTATTTTTTACTTTAGCTGTGATTTATTGTATATTATCATATTCTTTTTCTGATAGGCCTACTACAATTCATTGGTTTTGATTAATTAATCTGATAATCCTCAGCTTCGATACTTGTAGTGTTGTACTGATTCCTATCGGAGTGATTCTATTGCTGCTAGAGTTTATTGATGAAATCTTGATGCCTGATCTCTAGTTGAACGTCTGTATGTGCTCAGCTGTTGTGTGTTTTTCTTGTTTCTAGGAGCAAAGATCTTTGCAGCAGAAAGTCTTCGGTACGATGAGACCGTTGCCGCATTCAGAATACCTGAAGATCTACCAGACGACCGGTATGGACGTCGACGGTAGACGGGCAATGCTGCTGCACATGATACCGTGCATAGAGAAGGCCGTCAAGAGATTCATCTCATTTGCCAAGTCACTGCCTGGCTTCAAGGACCTGCCCATTGACGATCAGATTGCCTTGATTAAAGGTATTTATGAAGTGCAATTAAAGCGAAATTTGTATTGAAATTAAACGAAGAAATTGAACCAGGAAATATCTTTAAATTACACGAGCCGTATGTATAATGTATTAAAATCTATTTAACGATGGCTTACATTGTTAATGTTAGGTGTTGTCTGTTGAAACTTAGCTATCTAAATGCTGAGATTTGCAATTGACTCTCACTTTAATCCATGAATATCAGTAGTGATGGTGAACACTTCCCATCCACACTTCTGTTGGCAATTCACTTGTGTTGTTATTTCAACTTAAGCAGACTGTACAATGATTAGGCTTTCCAGTCTTTTAGCAAAGATTACAACAGGTTAATACTCAGCTCGTAGACTTCAAGCAAGGCTAACATCTGAGATCAGTCCAGCATGTCTTTACTTGGCTTTATTACCATTTGACATCTGTGAACCATATCAAGCATTTGATGTTTTCAAAATATTTTATCTTTTTCAGTGCATACAGTGCTTCTGTATTTTCTTTTTTCCTTTCTTTTTGTAGACAATTTCTACTTTTCAGATATTTTAATAACAAGCTTTTTTGTAACAAGCTTTCTTTCAGCGAGTTGTTTCATTGAATCGATCATGACTGTTGACGAGTGAATTCATTGCTGAATTGAGTTTAGCAATGAACTCCAATGCCGCAATGTTTCAATTACTTATTGACCTTACATGTTCCACTTGTTATTCTCTCAAGCACTAGTATTTGTGATGTGGTTATTTCTACTATGTTTTGAAGTCATGTTTACAGGAGAAATGCAATGTTTTGTGACGCAGGATCTAGGTTTGAGGCGTGGCTTCTGTCTGCTTACAAAGCGTTCAACAGTGAACACAACATCTTCACGCACGTGTGCGGCTACACGCTGCACATCGACGAGATGGCGCGTCTCTACGACAGCAGCTTCCTCGAGAAGGTCTTCGCGACGGCCAGGAAGCTGATTCGAGAGCACTTATCTGTGGAAGAGGAGTGCGTGTTGAAGGGATTGATCGTGCTTTCTAGAGGTAGGTTCTCAACGGATTCTTGGGGTCAGGGTTATGGCTAGAGCACTTATCTGTGGAGGCGAAGTATGTGCTGAAGGGATTGATCATGCTTTCTAGCTCTAGGTAAGTTCTCTACTCAAGGGACTCTTAGGGTCAAGGTCAGTGTTAGAGCACTTGGAGGATTGATGTGTGCTGAAGGGATTGATAAAGGTATGTTCTATGTTCACTCTTAGTTCAGTACAAAAAGTTCGCTTTGCAACTTTATTAAGTTCCTGATCTATTGCATTGTGGAGAGAACGTGATAATCTTAAGGGTCAATTAAGGATTGCGAAGGCATTGCAAAAACGAGTTGTTGCAAGTGACTTTAATTTTGATTTCAATTTATTCTTTATTAGCTCATAGACTGAAATCAACGGAGTAAATATGTTCCAGGCCAAAATGTTTTGATTTAATATCATATAGTAGATCTACCGATTATAATTAAAACTTTTATAGAGTTTCTCCGAGTTTTGTACGTTTTTATAATTCTGAGGATCACCTTTTCATTGTATAATCATGCAAGAGATTGGTAAATACACTGACGAAGCTTTAAGGCGTTACAGCCTGTGCACTGCTAATAAAAGCATTGTACATTGTTTCTGTAGTCTGTGTCACTTGTTTAATTTAATTTAATGAATAGACCTTTAATCTTACCGAAAATATTCTAAACTTTATAATAAAGACACTTTTCAAGTTCATTAATAATTTTTATGTGAAATATTGGCCTGCAGTTTCATATGTAATAGATCTGTGAAAGATGATAGCGATAATTTTGTTTGGTCCACATTTATTGCATACATTTCTGTGTGCATTTCTTCTGTACATTTATTGCATACATTTCTGTGTGCATTTCTTCTGTACATTTATTACATACATTTCTTGTGTACATTTCTTGTCGACATGTTTCTTGTTGTGCACATTTGTATGTAGCATATGATTCATTTGTTTTGTACATTTTTCTTGTGTACATTTGTTGAGTACATTTCTCATGTACATTTCTCATGTACTTTTGTTCAGTACATTTGTTGTGTACATTTTTCTTGTGTACATTTGTTGAGTACAGATCGCTGTCCACTGCAAGACCCCTGCCTAGTCGAACGCTCTCAGGCGATGATCATGGAGGCGTTGGAATACCTACGTGCCAAGAACCGACCCAACGACCGACTGTTTACCGCCCGACTAATCTCTGTCGCCGTCGAACTGCGCAGTCTGACGGACCTGCATCAAAGGCAGGAGGGAAAGATCGGCACCGAGTGGTGCATGGACATCAAGATACCACCGCTGCTCTATGAAATGTTTTCTGTGTAGGGACCCGTCGTGTATTCATGTATCTATGCACTTCGTTCAACACAGTACTGTACGATCCCAGTGGATTATCAACATTGAATATCTCTCTCAATTTGCAGCACAAGCAGCAATAGTAGTTAAATCAAATCTAATCATTACAATTACGCAGTAATATGTTATTTTAAATTTTTTGTATAAATTATTAATAAATTTTAATTGATTTTAACAAATTTTATTTTTGTACGGTAACGGAAGGCCTAACGGAAGGGTTGTAAGAAATTTTAATTAATATTTACACAAATTTAATGTCATCTTTTAGCATCCTAGGTTATAAGCTCTGAATTATTTGTTAATTTTGTAGAGAAAATTGTGATGTTTGTATAAAACTTTATCTGTAAATAATGTCTAGCAATACTTTGTGATGAGTACTGATATCATTGTTGCGATTCTTTGTTGTGTATATTGTTACTGACTTGGTCTAAGACTGTTGAGGATTGGCGTTGTTTTTAACAATTGCCATTTTGAATAAGCTGCTGGTTTTGTTGATGGGATAAGTTTGTGTTTTAATTTGTATGGTAATAATTGTTGTTCCATGAAGCAAAGTGTGCCTTGGCTTTGCTTGTGATTTCTATTGAATTGCTCATCTCTATGCAAAGTAGTCGGCTGGCAGGAGTGGATTTGGGATTTTCAAGAAAATCGGTTTCGTTTTTTTTCTTCTAATAATTGTTTCTGTACATTTATGTACTTTTGCTCCAGATTTACTGCTGCCAGGTATTGTATTGTCTCAATGTTTACAACTGGGTGCAAATACTCAATGTATGCATGCATTGTATGCACATTATGCACTTCACATTTGGTCACAAACCGTGTTTCGGATGAGATGAATCTGATGTTAAACTATGAACAGAGACTTGTCTTTTTTACAAATACATGGAAACGAGAAGCTTAACTTAAATACCATTTAAGTTTCAGGGTTTATACTTTTTATATAATTGGAATTTTCCCATTGATGTTTTACAAAGTTTCTACAAGAAGATGATGTGCCTTTATTGTCGACAATACTTTCTATTTTTCTATTGAATTTTTTGGACAGTTCATACTGGTAGAATATAGAACATACAAACTATATATACCAAGCGAAAAATGAGAAACTTGTATATTGCTTGATTCGCTGTGATATCAGACGACTTTGTGTGTTGTATGTGGAATGTGTTTGGTCTGTGCTGTTGAGTCCGCGTAATTTACATTGTTTATTGATGGATGACGTGAATGATTCTGACCGGTGTAACTAGTAGTTGTTGTTGAACGATGTATTGTAAATACGGATGTATGTAAGCAAAGCTGAGCGTTGTTATCTTAAACTGAGTGTAATCGGTTGATTGTATTCATGTGTGTGTGCTATGCATTAATCCAGTACTGTTGCTCTGTTTAGTTATCATATTGTTATGTCAATCAAGTACTGCTGCTTTATTTAGTTATTTACTGCCGAGACAAAGTCAATTGTGATTTCCAATACATTCAGTTCACATAAAAGTAAGTACAAAAACTTGCACGACAAGTTGTTGTTGTTTGTGTCCCTCCCTAGTCTCCGTCAGGCTAGGGCCCCATTCCTCCTCCGGCTACCGACAGGGCGTCCCCCCACAGCTGAAGTAGATCCGCCACTACCACGGGGTCTCGCCACAAGTCCAGAAGTTCCAGGTTGGTTTTTATTGAGTGGCACGAGAAGAGGTGTGAGGTGTCGTGGATGTGGGTTTTGCAGAGTGGGCAGAGAGGTGATGGATGAGATTGTGTGTTTATGACAACAAGTTGACGACAAGTTCATATAAGCTATCTTGTCGTGTTTATTTTTTGTTTTTTGTCCCCTCAAAAATCCAACCATAATCCAACCAACCCTCAGAGCCATTCTGTCTCTACCTAGACTACCTGTGCTCAACGCAGACATGTTGTGAAAGAGAATAATGGACTATAAACGGGTGATGACGATGTTATTGTTTTTATTAATCTATTGTTTATATTCGTTTATGTTTAATCATTATAGCATTACAAAATTGCTGTTACAATAGGGTACAGGATAATAAAGACTGGTTGAAGTAATTTTTGTACATATATACAAAATTATGCAACACATGAAAAGCAATAGATTAATGTCCACCAGTTGCCTGTGATGCACAGGATGGACAGTTTCTTCAGTAATTCTTCTCATCCTGTCAGTAGCATACGAAGCTTTGAAATGCTCAAGGTTTAATATTCGCATTGACTTTTCCCTGATCTTCTTCTGTCTGCCATTCAAGTTTGCCTAATTACCAACTTTGCCCAGCATTTCAAAGTATCTCTTTCATGTCCTTAGTACTCCCTACTACTCCCTTCACTCCGCCCAATGTTTCCATTCGAGGGGGTTTTTGGAGTCCAAAATGCACATTTTAAAACCTAGACGCACAAACTCAGGGACACTGGCGTCCTTGGAAGCACGGTCAAAGCTCAAATTAAAGGCTATGAATAGTTTCGGACTCCCACATTTTTAGCGGGGACTCCCAAAATTTAGTACCCATGAGTCCCGAACAATAAATTTTGACCTTAGTGGGAATACCATCTCCACCTGTTTAAACTATCTAATATGGTCTATACCTCCACGTAACAATTCTGACAGTCTCAAGATACTAATCGCTTGAATATTTTGTGAATTGTGAGCGTCATTATCGCACTTGTTCACAATGGTGATGATTTTAGGACACAAAAGTATGGTTAGATTGTATAGAGAGCTAGACTGTTACAACTGTATTATAATAGAAGTATTGAGCTTCCTATAGGGTGCCAAGTTGACTTACTGTACAAACACTAATTCTGTATTGCATACATTGTACATTGTGATGCGTAAAAACAACAGGGATGACCAGATAGCTCATTGGTAGCGTGCTCGCCTCGTGATAGTAAGATTGTGGGATCGAATCCGCGCCGGGAGTGTTGTCTGGTAACTTGGGCAAGTTGTTCACGTCCCATTGTCTGTATGGGAAGGATCTTTGGCCACCCACCCATACTCGTCTGGCCTAGTGGATCGGTGATTAAAGTCATGTGTAATAATACGTAAGACAAATAACCATCGCCAGGACCTGTCTTCGGACAGAGCACTATCATCATCAAAAACAACACCGTTAACTTGTTATATTTGTCATGAACATTGTGAATTCTGATAGTTAACTCGTTCAAATTAAAGCAAAGTACAGCTAATTAGTTGAACTTTTAAATTAATATACATACAATCCACCTTCATATTAAGCACCACGTCATGTACTGAAACGTGAATGTTTTGTGAATCGTTATCTAGAACTGTATTCTAGGTTTTATTATACGTTGTACTAGATTTGTGTTTTGTGATGCTCTTTCATGATGCTGTTGTTAATGATTACAAATCGCAGACACACTTATATCTTGTGTTACATAGTTAAGTGCCGACTTCCAGATCACAAATCGATAACTTATCCTTTCAGGAAAATTAGACAATTTAGGTTAGATAGAAACAGAAAAACGGATGAGATCTCGCACAGATGATCGTGTTAAATGTACTGCTGACATTTTCAGGAATACATTTGGTCATTTACAGAATAAGTCATTTGGAATAAGTGGTCATTTACAGAGAATTTGAGCATTTCTATTTTGTCAAAGCCATACATTTTTTATACTATTTACTCTGCTTGTATTGATTATACTAATCTCTTCTAAGGGTCACTAATGAAACATTTTGGTAACGTACAACCCAATTTAATTAGCCATGTGCAGTGTTAATTGTGGATAACACCAAGCTGAACGATAAATGATGATGATGATGAATAATACTGGCTATACTTGTAGCATCTGGCATATCATTACTATAAATTAAAAAATAATAATAAAGACAGATAATTTAGATTGAATAATTAATTTAATCTATTTGGAATATAGATATGTTTCCTTATTTTAATAAAGTTGTATGTTTAAATATCAAAACATTTACGGTCTAATCAGCCATGTATTTCACTTAATATTACGTATGCTAAGTTATGTTTTATGCGTGAAAATACTATGTCATACTGCAAAGAGATGAACCTAGAGGCTAGCGCCTGCGTTCATTGATCTCGATACGATACGATTAATGAGGAATCCTAATTCCAATCTGTGTAATAATATGACCGAGATCAATCTCTCCTAGAAACATTTAAAGTCCTAGTAAGCCTAACCGACAGCACAATTATACATACGAGCTGTTTTACACCGTAAGAAGCCATTTTATTTATAAACCTAAAATATGCTTCATAATGCTGATATAAAGCAAACCAAACAACCAACAACATCATAATAATATTAATATACGGTACTTTCGATTGATTCAGTGATTCAATGAATTGTCAACAGTTATATCTTAGAACTTCTACATTCGTATTCCAGTCTGTATCAGTCCTCTCTGAATAGGAAGTTTCTGTGCATCTTCTGCATCTGTTTGTGTCGTCCCTTTGCCTTGCACTCGATGAATAGTCTGTTACCTTTCCTCACAAGGTAACAAGACGGACAGCGGCGCTTCAATGAGACCTTCACTTTGTACGTACGAACCGGCAGCACCGTAACTGCTGGTAACGACGTCCAGCGATGCATCGTGCCGCTGCCTGAATACAGCGACTGATGAAAGATCGGAGTCGTGTGTCCGCATGAACACCGGCAGCTGAAGGCATGCGACAGAACCTGATCTGCGTTCATTCTCGGTCGCATCAACAGAGCTTTCGTGCACTTGTCAGAGACATTTGTTAGACTTTCTGTGTGACCCTTGAACCCTGATACAATAGATGGTTGCATTGAGACAAACAAACGAGCAGACTGAGCAAGTGCTCTGAATCCCGACACGCAGGCTGCCGGGGAAAGGAAACTCCTGACTGTTTGTATCATCTGCATCCTGCCTGCAACACAGAATGCATGAAATATTAAACATTATATATGTTTATGCAATATGCATGATGGAGACTTTGGAGCTACTACGTCAATTCCACTAATATATATATATATATATATATATATATATATATATATATATGAGTCTCAAATTAAAAATATCTCATAAAA
>JAQFYQ010002501.1:0-11624 GCA_034694885.1 Buchholzia appendiculata
TATTGAGAAATGGATCATAATTTGATCCAATTCTCAAGACGATTCTCAGTCCATTTTTCAATACCGTTTTCAATACCACGTTCGGCAGCGCGATTATACCGTTTAGTCGGGATTAAACTTTATATCCCGACTGACAGGTAGTTCAGCAGACGGGCGTTAGTGTCGAGTCCTTGGCCTAGAGTTTCGAGTCCTTGGCCTTGAGTGTCGAATCCTTGGCCTTGAGGGTCGAGTCCTTGGCCTTGGAGGTTGAGTCATTGACATTAACATCACTGGTACCTTGAACTACTGTATGTGAATAGTACTACTGTATGTGGATTGTACCTTGTTCTACCATATATGAATTGTATTTTCTACTACTGTATAGATTGTATTTGAACTATTGTGTGTTTAGATTGCTGAAGGAGTGAAGCCGACGTTGGCTGAGCTCGAGAAGTTTGAAGATCAGCCAGATAGCATCGATGTGCAACGTAAGTCTGATTTATCTACTAATACTCTATTTTTGCATCCGGCCACAAAGTGGATGGGGAGAGGATGGGAGGTGGTGTAGATGTTTTTTGTTGTTGGGGAATCGTGAGAGGGTTAGTACTCGAATGTTTTGGGATGATTTGGTTGTAGCTAGAAATATTTTTTTGGGGGAATTTTTAAAAATTGGTGAGTGGGGGGGGTCCCCCCCCCCAAATTTTTTTTTTTTTTTTTAAAAGTTGCCCAATGATCTGGATGGGGTAGGGGTTCGGTTCATCTGCTTTAAAAAGAATTCTGGCACCCAAAAAAGTATCCGGCGTTCATGGGTTAACATAATAATTTCATTCCTGTGTATTGTGATCTTCTAGTGAAAAGTCAACTGTTGCTAAGTTAGTTGAAATAAACTATTGTTTTGTTGGACAAAGTTTGATTGCATTGGATGAATTGGTTTGAATTTAGCTTAATCAGAATGTCTCTCTTCTCGGTTGACGAACGCTGCACCGAGTGAACAGATTTTGTGCTCGTGTATCTTCTTGTGCAGTTGCGCCAGAAGCAAAGTCAATGTCGGAGGTGTCACACAACTTTGCCGCCGGTGACATCGTCGAAGTTGCCGAGGGTGAGTTGATTCACCTTCAGGGTAAGATCATCAGCATGGATGGCAACAAAATCACCATGTTGCCTCGCCATGAAGATCTCAAGGTTAGACTTTGCACATCTCAAACGTGCTTATTTGTGTAAATCAGATTATTTATTCGGTAAACAAATGCTATACAAATATTTGTTCTTTCAACAATCGGTTACCTTTTTTTTATCCAAGATAAAAGTTATGCTCTCTGTGCAATTCATTAAGCACTGGTTGTAAAGTATTAGACATAAACGTGCCTGCGTGGATGCAGAATTTCCAGCCTAGTGAGGTTAAAATCAAGTATGCATGATTACTGAAAGGATTAGGATTAGATTCGGAATTGGATTAGAACTAGAATGTTTGCTTATTCGTTATCTCAGTTTTTCTATTCAAATGTTTATAGTGCGTCTACTGTTTATATGTACGTAAGTATGCATATTACATAACTAATATTATATGTGTATGTAACATTTCTTAGTGTTTGACTTATTGCTATGTCTTTTAAGATAGATATGTAATATTTGTCTTGCCTACTCTCCTTTGTGTGCATGTTATGATAATTTGTGTTGTTCTTACAGTTTTTTGTAGTTTTCACACCTATTCGTGTCCATGAAGTTATTATTAACGTATCGGGTAAAGGAAACATTTCTTAGACGATATGCTCCAATGGTTGATTTCTGGTGTTCTACAGCACATTTATGTAAAACATGACATCGTGCACCAGTCTTGTCTTGATTTGTTCATAGGATCCGTTGGAGTTTCCTGCGCACGAGATAAAGAAGTGTTTCAAGATGGGTGATCACGTGCGAGTGATCAGTGGTCGGTACGAGGGAGACACCGGGCTGATCGTGAGAGTGGAGGATAACATTGCCGTCCTCTTCTCTGATCTCACCATGCACGAGGTAGGATAACATAGCCGTCCTCTTCTCTCACCATGCACGAGGTAGGATAACATTGCCATCCTCTTCTCTTCTCTCACCATGCACAAGGTAGGATAACATTGCCGTCCTCTTCTCTGATCTCACCATGCACGAGGTCTGTGTGATCATGCTCTTTGTATGTGTTGTAATCACATATATTTAATTGTTGACTACTGTTTGTGGGAGTTCTCTTACTTAACTGATGTAATGTGTATGTAATCTATTGTATCATACTGTGTGTGAGATAATTCTAGCTTTTTTTGAATGTTATGATACTAGAGATATGTTTGGCCTAATAGAACTTGCTACATGTAGAGTAATTGTAGCTCTTTGGTCTTCTCAAGCATGTTTTGTGCTCACCTTTTTGCAATTGTACCACAGAACAACTTAGACATTTGTCGTGATTCAACAGCTCATGGCTTTTTCCATCAGTGGATTAAAACCTATATTTTTTACGGCCACGTGACTGTGAAACGATTCTGACATTCTGTAAACATGTCAGTATATTTTTACACGTCGATTGACTGTACAAGTTAGCTAAAGATTAACGTATGCTTGATTGTTATTTCAGTTAACTATTCACGTATACATGCTTGACTGTTTTTTCAGCCAAAGATTCATGTTCTTTTGTCTGTTATTTCAGTTGAAAGTTTTACCCAAGGACATACAACTGTGCACTGAGATGGCAACAGGAGTTGATTCCCTTGGACAGTTCTCTTTCGGCGATCTTGTACAGCTAGAGTAAGTAGTGCCCTTCTTCTAGTTATTTTTCTTATTCTTCTTCATCGTACAGTGTCTTCTGTTTTGTGCAACCTCACCCAGACACATCTGCCGGTTTTCGCCCTCCTCTTTCTTCCAGCCAGCAGACTGGCAAGCCCATAACTCTTTTGAGGTTGTTCCATATGTGTAGTGTAATAAGAGTTGTGTTGAGATTTTGTTGCTTTCGAAATAGCTGTTGAACATTGTGATTGATCAATTTCATGATGGACATAAATTTGATGGATCTTATGGAGTAGTGAGTGCCCTATGTTATAGACCGATGATTCATCTCCTCTAATGGTGTGTTATAGATCTTGTCTCATTGTTTTTTAGGCTTACTTTCCTTTTTGATGTAAGACTAGTTTATTTGTTTCAAGTTTCTACTCATTATTGTATTGTTTATGTTGTTGTCAGTTTTTATTTGTTGTATAAAACAACATTGTATATTTTATCATGTATATGTTGTATACATATATGCAGCAAATGTTGTATATATGTTTATTGTGAACGATATTATGTTTTATTTTTGGACCGTGGGTACCATTTTGTGCTGGATTTACTTGTTGAATATAAATTGTTTTTGATGTGTAGACCAATGGTCGTCGGTGTTATCGTGCGTCTAGAGAGAGAAAATTTTCAAGTGTTGAACATGCATGGAAAGGTTCGTACTACTTTACGACTCTTTGCAACATGTTTATATTAAATTTTGTTTAAACATGTTTCTCTGTATTGTGGTACTATAGGATCGGGTGGTACAGTTTTTGTACTGTGATGAAGAAGTATATTTCTGTATACTGCTACTGTGGTTGATACAATCTGTGTATTGTTGTAATATGAGGATGGTACAACATGTGTATTGTGATACTGTGTAGATGGTACAACATATGTATTGTGGTACTCAAGACGGGTACAATATGTATGTATTGTGGTACTGTAGGTGGTGACTGTGAAGCAGACGGCTATACTGAGGAAGAAGGATTCGCGTAGTGCAGTTGCACTTGACTCTGACAACAACAACATCCAGGTCAAGGACATTGTCAAGGTCACGGACGGACCACACCTGGTCAGTCCTTCAGTAGTCCTTTCTGTATTTCAAGTTCATTTGTTTATTTATATAATGCTTGAGCTCTGTGAGATAGTCAATGATCGCAAGTTCTTGTTCAACCTCTTTGTTTCTTTCCAACCATTCTACCTTCAAATACATTCCGCCTCAGCAATCCGCCCCAACGCAGGGCATGCCCAATCCAGTTCTTTCTTTCTGCCGCACGTTGCACTGCCGCAAGATCTGCACACGCGTCTGTATGTTTTGGATTCGTTGGTTGATTGTCAAACTATTTTTTTAGTCAATACTTTTTCCTGGGAAGATGAACTGATCCATGTTTCAATTATCAGTCCATGTTGTACGTAAAGTTTGTTTAACCTGGCGGATATGTTGTTTACTTCAGGGTCGTCAAGGCGAGATCAAACATCTGTTTCGCAGCTTTGCGTTCATTCACTCGCGAATGGTGACGGACAACGGAGGCATCTTCGTGTGTCGTACGAGGCACCTGACCCTTGCCGGAGGAGCTATTAGAGTGAGTTGCCTTGTGATGAAAACCTTTGACCTCGGTCGAGTTATTGTCACTGTTGTCATGCGATGGTGTAGTTTCAGTTTGAACTATTTATTCTACTGAACAAGGCCTGCAAGTAATGGTCTGCTGATGAATACCTTGATGATTTGTTTCTGTGGAAAACAATTATAGGTATTTGACAATGCTCAATATGGATCTCATTACTGATGCTAATAATAATGTTTAATTATCTTTCTGTCAGAAAGTAAGTTTTGACTGAAGGTTATTTCTGATCTTTTATTTTCTGGAAGTTATTTTTTGGATGCTCCTGATTCATCGAGCTGCTATCCATGGCAATTCTCAAGAACATAGCGTGTGGGTCGCGTTTAAGGATATGATCATTCAATGTGACCTTCAATTCATGATCTACAGATTCATGATGGAGGTGGAAGACATTTGAAAACTCTTGATTGCAATTTTTTTTATCAGTTCCTGTACTAATTTATATTTGTGTGGATTTGTTGTGTACCTGTGTCTGTGTTACACACTTGAGTTGGTTGGGAGCAGAGAGGTGGTTGAGTATGTCTAATTGTATGTCTAGACATCTGTCTAAGTTGTAGGGGAATTGTTTATGCATTGTACTATGTGTTCTGTAGACGGCCTCAGCTGGTGGGGGAATGTTTGTGCCGATGTCACCCCGTCTGTCGAGTCCAGCTCATCCAAGTGGAGGGGGTGGGGGAGGAGGAGGTGTTGCTGGTGGTATGGATGGGGGAGGCGGTGGTCGTGGAAGGGGGCGTGGAATGGCTGATCGGCGAGATAGAGAACTTATTGGGCAGACTGTGAGGATTGTGCAGGGACCGTACAAAGGTAATTCATCTTCTTTCATTGTGTCGTGATGATGTAATTCTATTATTTAATGTAATGCTTTGAGAGCAGTGTGGTGGTGAAATGTTAAAACCCACGGCCAGTGCCAAAGTTAACACTTATTTAACATTCGCAACTAGTAGATGATGTCACGAAAATTTGCCTTATTAGTCAGTTTTGTGATCTAGTCTTGTTTATCATATTTGAAAAGTTACATAAATAAACGTGAATTCTGTAATAATTTTGGCGATGCAGATGTACAATGGCCAATTAATGGCTGGCAGCTGGTGCGTATTATTAATGTGATTGTTTTTTCTTTCTATGTCAGGATATATGGGCATAGTGAAGGACGCTACAGAGTCTACGGCTAGAGTCGAGTTGCACACAAACTGCAAGACCATTTCAGTCGACACCACTCGACTGAAGACAATTGGGTAAGAGTTTGCGACTGAATTAATCTAACATGTCTTGTGTATAAATGTGTAAGTCTTGAATCAGATGATTACACTAAATGTGTTAGTTTATGGAGTTCTTGAACATCGTATTCAATACGTTCAGGCTTATCATATTACTGGATAAGGATGCATGTCGTCCCGAGTGTAAAAAATAGAGAGAGTTCAGTGAGATGTTGAGGCTCTATTCAATGAATGGATCAATGAAAATATTTACAGCTGTGCAGCAGATGATAAAGAGCCAGGAAGATGTAAGTGTTAATGGTATGACTAGCAACTATGTGTACACAGTGATAGGACCGAAAGGGGAGTGTAATCACTTATTAGATTGTTGAACTCAATTGGATTTGCAGTGGATGAGTTTACACAGTGACACAGTAAATGAGTTTACTAAGTGGCGGTGAACGCATACATACACTGTATGCGATAGTTATATGCAATGATCGCTTTTGGTTAGTTGTAGATACGTGGTTTGGTTTTCTGAGGATCTATAGCTATGTTTGATTGTAGCGTGTGGTTAATTGTAGAACAAATATGGTGTGTTGCTAATGGATCTATAAGTTTTGCTTGCGTGTGGTTAATTGTAGAACAGATATGGCACAAGATATGGCACGCTGCTAATGAATCTATAAGTTTTGCTTGCTTGTGTTTGCTTTTAGAGGTGGCCGGGTTGGTGGAGGCTCCACACGTTACGACCGTACTCCGATGTTCACTGGAATGACCCCGATGCACTCGGGTTCACGTACGCCCATGTACGGCTCTCAGACGCCGTTGCACGATGGTAGTCGTACACCGCACTATGGCGGTGGTGGAGGTCAGACTCCATCTCATGAACCCGGCTCTATGACCCCGGGTCGAGCCAGCGCCTGGGACCCATCCAGTTCCAATACACCTATGAGGTACGTGTTCTGCTTGTGTTCATTTTTAATAATGTTAGCTTGTTATTTAGTATACAAGATTTGGTTTTGTACACGTATGACTTTACATATGCAGTACGGTATTTGAAATGGTTGGCTCTTTCAATGTAATTTAAGTGACAAATTTGACAGTGCTAATTTAATTAATTGTTCAGCAAAGAGAAATTTGAGCTTTTGACTGAAAGTATTCAGTTGCAGAAGCTGTCATCATGTGATTAGACTGAATGACTGGAAGCAAACTAATGTAGTCAGTAGTCACGAATCATATGAAAAATGATCTGTTCAAGTATCTCTAATTTAAATTTTATTGTGACTAAGCATTTAATTGCTGTTGTAATTACATGATTAGGTTGAATGACTTTGAGTACAATTACGATGAGCCGACTCAGTCGACTGGATATTCTCCGAATCCCACGACTCCAGGATACCATGCAGACACTCCGTCTCCCATCCAGCCGTACACTCCACAGACTCCGGGCACGTACTCGCCGTACGCCGGACACCCGACCCCTTCTCCCAGTTCCAGCCAAGGTTTGTGTCACCTTTCTTAGCAACGCATAAAAGGTATATGTTTGAAGTGACCTTAATGTCAGAGCCATACTGTGTGCACTGCACAATGTAGGTAAAATGGGAATTTGAGTAATAATAATGATAATAATAGTAATAATATTATGTAACGTAGTGTTGTAGATAGAGTATAGTATGTGGTCTCACTTATACTGCGTATAATGACTGTATCTTTACCATTGTTGATTGGTTCTGTTTATCAAATGTTCTGGTTCTGTCGTGTAGATCTATTTATTACTTAGGCTGACTCTATTGCATTTATAATATTCACAGTAGTTTGCTGTATCTTGCTCTTTATGTTGATAAATTTGTAGAACTTTCTGAAATGTGTTGTGATTTGAATTAGTTTGTACCTTTTTATATTTGTCTATGTATAAACACAAAACTGCTGTGAAACGTAGAGTGAATTGCTACGTTCTTGCATCTTACTTGCCTGTTCTTCATTTCCTGTTCCTTAACTGTTATAGTATTAAGTTGCTTTGTTATTGAGTTTAGGCAAAATGTAATTTATTCTGATATTTTATCACTTTTCTTTACTGGTCTTAAAATGTGATGGTTTTTTGCTTATAGCTCCAAGTCCTGGCTATTCACCGAGTCCACTCGGCTACCAGGGAACGCCGTCCCCTAACAGCGGCGGCTACGCTGGGACTCCCTCTCCGATGGCTTTCAGTCCGATGACCCCGGGCGCACCGTTCACTCCCCAGACTCCTGGCGGCGGTAAGTGCTACATGGATTTAGGCTTGTGCTTTTGTGTGTTGTTGTGATCTACGGTAGAATTTATATATTGGAATATTGGATATTGTTACATGTATTTATTAAAATGACATTTCAACTGTGAACTTATTTAGTCTTTGATTAGCAGTTTGCTTTTACTGCATTGTTTTTACTACATTGATATTTTATTATTGAATTGGTTTATGTGGTTTTTACTAGAAAGACATTTATGGTGTAGTATTCTGTCAGTTTTATACAGTAGAAATCAGTTGCACCTTGCTTTCATTATACATTCCTATTAGGATTGCATGAAAAAATTGCTGTCAAGTTCCGGGCTGAAGCCCCAAACAACGACTTGATGGACTTTGGGGTCAGTTTAGCGTGCACTGTGGCAGCAGTTGTGATATCAGATGTGCAGTGTAAATTGTGCACGTATTGGCAGAAATGATGGATGCTTTCTCTGTGTACTATATAGTGTCACAATTGTGAGATGTGTGCAATTAATTAAGTGCATGGAACTCAGGTATGTTACTAATGATGTCTGTTTCCGGTTGTCTTCCAGGCTTGGATCCGGCAATGTCCGACTGGATCTGTACGGAGATAGAAGTGCGAATACTTGAGTCGCACGATGATGCAAGTCTTATCCATCAGATCGGCATCATCAGAAACGTCTCGGTAAGTTTCTTTCTCGTTAGAAACGTCTCGGTAAGGTTCTTTCTTATTAGAAATGTCTCGGTAAACTTCTTTCTCATTAGAAACTTCTTTCTCATTAGAAACGTCTCGGTGAGTTCCTTTTTTCTGTCCATCTCTGTGATAATTAGATTTCTCGCCCTTTGTATAATATATGAGGCATGTGTGAGACGCACTTTGCATGTATATTTTTTCTTGTAGGGAGGCGTACTCATTTATTTGCTTACATATACGTGTATACTGTATAGTACTCGTGTACATGTGTATACTCAGTTTGTGAGTACCACTGAGTATGCATTGTTGCGATGCATGTGTATGCTGTTTGTGTATAATGGCATGTGCACACTGTTTATATGTGTGTGTTGTATGACATCATGTGTACACTCTGTGTATATATTGTATGAAGGCATGTGTACAACACTGTACACTCTGTGTGTGTATTGTAGTCGGTATGTACACAATGTGTATGTACATATTGTGCATGGAGATATGTGTACATTTTTTATGTGTATATGTCGTATAGAGGCATTTGTATACACTGTATGTGTATGTATTGTAGGGCGGCATGTGTACGCTGTATATACCTGATGAAGATAAGGTTATCAGCGTTGCCAGTGATCATCTCGAGCCTGTCGTTCCAGAGAAAGGAGATAAAGTATGATTGATAGTTAATGATTACGTTATATAATAAATAATTATGGTTATGTCTTATTTATTCTATGAATATACAATATATAATTCAAGTGATTTGGTCAACTCCAAGAAAAGATGTTGTGTTTGCTATGTTCTTGTGTGATGCACAGTGATTGTTACTGCAGCTACTGGGTTACATTCACTTGGATTTCACTAGGTTCACGTTTCTCTAGTTCAGTTTATTTTCATCCTTATGGATTAGGTGTGTCGTTAATTATCTTGAATTAATCAAGATAATTCTTATTAGTTCTATAAATGAAACAATTCTACTAAGCCCTAATGTACTTCTAGATGTACTGAGCTTATTGCTAGGAAGAGCCGAGCATACGAAGGAATGTAGTGCGTCTGTGTGTGTGCTTGTATGTGTAAAGGTAGGTGTGTCTATGTGTATGTGACTGTGTCTGTATGCATATGTGTGTGTGTTGTGTTTTAAGGTGAAGGTGATCATAGGAGAGGATCGCGAGTGTACGGGTCAGATGTTGAGTATCGACGGTCAGGACGGGGTCGTCAAGTTGGACCGCGGAAACATCAGCATGCAACAACTGTCGTTCCTCTGCAAGATGCCTCGCGATACTTAGTCGACGCGCATTTACTCAGACATGCTGAGCAGTGTGCAGTGCACGGGGGTCCGGAGATATGATTTGTACTGTGCATGTGATATAGATACATACGTCAAAGTTAGATATGACTAGTATAATATGAGTGTGCACACCCTGTAACTTTTCTGGACTGTATGTGTGTGTATGGTGTAAGGTATATACAATTAGATATAGACTGTGTTGTACACTATGTTATCTTGGTGTATGGTGAACTAATCTGATACGTTGCACTTTGAGTGGTTAAGACTCGACCCAAAGTTGTTATTTACTAGACGTCTAATATTGTGCTTAAGCGAAAAGGTGATTGAGACATGAAATACATAGCGCTTTCCGAGGACAAAGATGAATGATTTGAGTTGTGTGATATTTTATCTAGTAGAAAAACGATTCTTTGTATATACAGGGTTTCGTTCTTGCGTATTAGAAACTAACCTGGACTAATCGTATTAGAAACTATCGGTTGTCTTCTGCGCATTTAATTCTGCTCATTTTTACTTAAAATCGCTAGTATGATTTGCTCCCTTCCCTTTATATAGGTCTGCCACTCTTTTATCGGTATATAAAAGGTTTATATCGTAAGATTATCCAGTTACGTTTTCATCGGTATAACTGACCATAAGAAATTGAACCATTAATTATGATCAGCCTTTCACTCTTAAGATAGTAGAAGTGATCATAAGAAGCTGGTTACATCTTGTTTTCTTTCGTTTTCACTCATTTTTCACTTTTCCTTTGACTGATCTAAAGAAAATACTTGTTTGTAGCAGTCAAGAAGTAAACCTAATGTCTTGCAATGTCTGAATTGTATTTGCATTGTTTGTTTGTTGATTATTATCATAACAAAGAAATCTGTGTCTTTAAAACTGTTGAGTATTTAATGATGATACACTGCCTTTAATTTTGCTTTATAATTTGATTGTGAACTGGCGCCATCCTCTTGGATGTGATCATTGACAAGAATAAGATCATCATGATTAATTACTAACTTGACTTAGAAATTTAATCGTCTCAATTTAATCATTGAACACAGAACAACAATTTGCAAGTACAATTTGATAATGGTGTATAGCTGTGCAGTAAGAGAGCGGCTCCCAGGGAGGTCGGGCTTATCGAGATGGTCGCCTATGTAAAAAACAGATGATTACTTTATTTAAAATGAAAAAAACATAAAAAAAACTATTAACACAAGGATAAGTAGAAAGTGTTAGATGATAGTTTACAGGAATAGGAAATACAGCAAATAATGCACAAAGTAAAAGCGAGAAATTAAGACTTCAACAACCTATCTACAAGGCAGTCGTTGAGAAAGCGAGAGAGAGAGAGATAGAGAGAAAGAGATAGATGAGAAGTTAGATGTCTCACTGAAAGCGTTTCAGTCACACAACTTGTACACACTGTCATTGCTGGAGGACTCGAGTCCACCGGGCCATGCCAGGCATCACCACGAGTAGTAGCCACGCTGACAGTTAGAGATACGATACACCAGCTTGTCTTCGTGTCCCTTGGCGAAGATCGTCGGCTCTGGTACATCGTATACGTACTGGAGGCAGGCCTGAGGAATGACGGACATCTGAGAAGTGCTTCAACATTTGAGTCATTGTTTAATGTGACGGAGGCTTTGACAGACGACGTCG
The DNA here is from genome assembly GCA_034694885.1 of Buchholzia appendiculata. Classification (NCBI taxonomy): domain Eukaryota; kingdom Metazoa; phylum Annelida; class Clitellata; order Enchytraeida; family Enchytraeidae; genus Buchholzia; species Buchholzia appendiculata. The sequence continues at coordinate 11,447 of JAQFYQ010002501.1, forward strand.
ATAACAGTGGTGCCATGAACATGCAGACCGGCTCTCAAGTCAGTTGTTGTGTGTTACACGCACACCGGCTCTCAAGTCAGTTGTTTTGTGTTTACATGCACACCGGCTCTCAAGTCAGTTGTTGTGTGTTACACGCACACCGGCTCTCAAGTCAGTTGCTGTGTGTTACATGCACACC
>JAQFYQ010002502.1:0-11622 GCA_034694885.1 Buchholzia appendiculata
TCACACAATATTAGGCATGTAACAAATATCGAGTATTATTATTATTATTATTATTATTATTTACACCTGAAATAAGATATAAACTAATATTTAACTTAACCCGTTGAATTCCGGTGCCGAGCATAGACGTTTTCAACTTTCGATCACTGTGGCAGAATGCCAGAATCGTTTATACTCAATTCCTACTTGGATATATACATATATAGCTGTATCTTGTGACCTTCCATTGTATCTTGTGATCTTCCATTGTTTGCACAATTGTAACTCGATCGGGTGGGCGCGGAGAGAAGGGGTACGGGAGGTGGGGTAGCTATCTGGTAACCGGACGATTGGCCCCCGGACGATTGACCCCCGGACGATTGGCCCCTAGGACGATTGACTTAGGACGATTGACTCCCAGTGATTAAATAAATGTTAAAGATCACAGTGTATCAAAAGGGAGTCAATTTTTTGAAAAATAAAACATTTTAATGTACAGAGTAATTTAATACAATTAGTAATGAAGTAGTACATTTACAGTGGTAAAATTAATATACGGATAAGTAATATACAAGAGGTGGTCACGTGTCCAGTTCACGTGACCTCTCAACCGTGAAAGGCAACACGAGTGACAGTTACCTTGACCAGTTTGCACTATGTAAGGTTTGTAAGATTTGCAGAACAGTCCCTCAATGCTAGAGTCATGTGCATGCTGCAGACATTACTGCGACAATGCTAAGCGATGGTACAACAGCTAGACAACGAGCTTGAACGAGGCAAGCAACCCTACAACGACAGGTACTGGCATAAGCACTGATGGTCACATGACCTACCTATCAACTATAGGCAGGGGCGTAGCTGGCCGGGGGGTGTTGGGGTCCGGAGCCACGATCTAGACCACTTATGCAAATCGTGCAAATCCGATGAGTTTTTTAAGGGGGGGTCCCCCCTCTGAAACAGTTTCCTTCAAAACATTTTCCCTCGAAACATTTTCATTTTCGTTTAATTGAACACGAAGAGTGATGAATTGTTGTGAAATGAAGTTGCATTGTCAAATGTCAACAATTATGATCAGACTCGTACTGCCAAGTTGTGCTTGTGCTGCAGCGTTTACTCTTACAATCCCAACCTACAGAATAACAGCGATTCCCATTAATCATCACGATTCGCATAATAATGTCTCTGGACTTGCATAAATAACGATTGAAATTTAATTGAGGAACTTTTAACAATTCTGTGAGGATTTCATATTAGCTATTTTATTGTATGTGAGAGACTTTGTATGTACTCTCTTATTAGACAAGTCGCAGACATGTAGGCCAGTCAGAGTCCGTTTCGGTGCGTAGGTGGCAGCTCGAGATGTTACCTGGGCATCTTAACGATATAGGATCTAATGACCTAGTGTGTGTCTATGTATATGTGAGTATGTGATATGTCCTACTCGTTCTTCTTCTTGTGCTACTTGATGACCATGTGTGATTTCTTGCTTGACAGTCTGGTCAACTGTTCAAGTGCTTGATATCACGTGCAGCCTAAGAGTGCATGCAGGTAGATGACAAGTAGAGGCCTAACTGCTTCACATATAGTCTATGTAGGGGAAGGCATAGGCCCTTATATAGGCCATCTTGTTTTGATTCATGGTCATTGCCTTGACCGTTTGGCCGGAGGGGCCAAACGGAGGGCAAAACGGCCTTTGTGGCTGTCGAAGAGGAGATTTGAATTTCCCGGCACTCGGTGTTGTGACTTTCGCAGGGATCGGAGGTCTTAAGCTGAAACTACATATCGGACACTTTGGACGCCCTTTCGCGTGCAAATGGTTTGCACTCGAAAGGGCGTGCAAATGCAAACTACAAGCTGACACTACGCGCGCGAATTTGCTGGCAAATTCGCCAGCGAAAGAGCGTGCAAATGGCAAACTACACATCTGACACTACGCTCGCTCTTTTGCACTCGACTGGTTTTGCCTAACTATGTCAGCATGCTTCATGTTACAATTAAACCTACTTTTAGCCAATGACAAAGCGACCCTACAGACGAGGATATATTATTCACATAATAACGTTATGAATATGTAAATAGCCTTCCCTCGAGAATTTGCGGTCGAATGCTCGAGTGTGTATTCGCGACTTTTTTGTGTGACACTCCGCGCGCTCTTTCGCGCGCGAATCTGCGCACAACTGGTCGTCGAGACGACCAGTTGTGCACAGATTGGCTTGCGAAAGCCAAGCGCGCGCAAAGGAGCGTGCAAAGTGTCGGACGTCTAGTTTGTGCTTTAGCTGCGGTGACGTTGGTAGGTCCGAGGTCCCTGCGGGACCATCAACATTGGGTCCGTGTCGTCTGGAAGTTTACCTCTAGTGTCTAAGTAACTAGTGTAACGTTTTGTATATGTGACGACACGTGACGTAACTGTAGTGTAAAGTATTCTTGATACTTAGAGGTATTGTGTATTGTATTTGAGTTGATGTATGACGTCAGTGGCGTGTAGGTGTATTTGAGTATTTGAGTTGTATGAGTATCGTGAGGCGTTGGTATACCCTTAATTGGGCGAAGCCATAAAGCGTGGTGTTGCTAATGTTGCTAGTTAATTGAGTGTACATCGTTGAGAATTGTACCGGTTTCTCCGTATCACTATTATTATAACTATTATTAACTTGCTATTGCTATTGCTGCTATTGCTATTGTTGCTACTATTTGTGTTGCTCTATATACGTGCTGTTGACTGTCTTATTGTTTTTGTATTATATATTGTTTTCTATATTTAGAAGACATGCCTCATAGTTATTAATATTAGCTAATTAATTAGTTGAATTAATTAGGAGATTCAGTCATATTATCATTATCATCACGATTGAGTTCATCGAGGCTGGGATTTGAACCGTGGTCCGGGTTATTCCCCTTGCTAGTGAGGTCCAAGGGAAATTCCTGACAGGCGTCTAGTGCAAACTGTTGCAAGACATAACCTGACTGAGGTCGTGAAAAAAAACAAATGTGCCCATGAGTCACATAAACCAATGCCGTGAGTTCTTGAATGTTTTTCTAACATCGAAAGAGCGTAGGTTATCGCATTAATTGGCACGCTCAACTTGAAAGACATGTGCGAATTATGAAATCAATAAGAGAAGCTAGCGACACTCTGAAGAGGTACTGACAACTAAGATTATCAATGATGACGAATAATCTATGCCTTGTATGTAAACAATATCACATTCATTGTATCTGTGATGCCACTTGTAATACCAAGAGTTACTACTGAACTAAAATTCTGAATAACATGTTTATTGAAAGTCAAAATGTGCTGTGATCGAGTACTGCCAGCAAATCAGATGTATTTAGAACGAGTAGGGGGTTAGGGGAGGGTTAAGGGTTCAAATGTTCCATGACAAAATTTTCTGACATTTTTGGATACTTGGGCATTTGTCTTTAAAAGGTAGTTAAATATTTTCCGGACGTCAAATTTCCTAAGTGAACATTTTCGATAAAATTCGCTAACAGATTTGATTAAAAGACTTTAAAATAAAATCCTGGCTACGATCCGAAGTAAAATGAATTGAAAGAAAATAATTGATATCAAAATATTGTCATAACCAAGTCACATAGACAGTACGTCAGAGATGGACGTGAGTCGCTTTTTCGGACACGACCCAACACACGGACTTTCTAATCTAACCCGACCCACTGAGCACCTGATGCGATCCGACCCTCTGGTCACTCAACAAATTCGGACCCGACCCCACCCACGGACTTTCTGACCCGACAGGACCCGACCAGCAATACATAAAATAGAATATAAAACACATTTCACCCCAATTTTTCTGTGAAATTCATGGGAAGTTAGTTTTGGGTTTCATGTTAATCTTTTCATTCTAATCCATTCTCATACATATTACATAACAATTTGATTTGGGACAATTTTTAAGTGTACAACATTGTGTTATACTCTGGTCGTTGACCTGTGTAAATAAATGCTAGGCCTATAGAGCAATTGAAGGCAATTATAAGATAGTGTATGATGACGGAAATCTTGGAAGAACTTGAATAACGATTATAATACAAGTACGTAGGTCTCCAAATGGTTATTTTAATACGTATAGTTTAATTTTGATTAATAGGTCAAATTGATAAATGAGCAACGTGTACTATAATAGTAATATATACGAGTACAGTTCAACCGCATGGACGCATTTCTCTCGAATTCTATCTTCAGTGTATGCATTTTATGTTCAGAGTAGGATATGTCATAGGCCTACTTCTAGGACATCTTAAATCAATAAAAATATGATATGACAAGGGGATTGAATTTGTCGTGGGTCCGGACGGGTCAGGATTTTGTGACCCGACACGAACCGATCCACGGGCTTTCTGACCCGACCCGACCCACTGAGTTTTGGACCTAACCCGACACGCCAAATTTCCTAAGACAGGCCAACCCGACCCGACCTCCGGGTCGGGTCGCGTTGGATCGGGTCGACCAGACCCACGTTCAACTCTGCATTACGTGCACCAAAGGCAACTGTACACCGCATGTGCTCGCCTCGTCACGAGGTTCAATCTACGTTGAAATCGTTGTGACCAATTTTAGATTGAACGTTGATCAGCCGATGGCGTACTAAAAGAGCGACACAATTAAACAGATGCTACAACGTGCAAAAGGAGCAAGATTAAACTCTTACCGAGTGTAAACCCGTAGTACAAACTAGGACCAGTAGACTGCAGTTGTTTCACGACGGATTTCTCAGGATAACCTTTTACCGCATAGAAGACGAATTTCATGCGAAAACTCAGACTTGACGCATCAACACCGATAGATATGAGAGCGTCCAACCCGTCAACACCTATGAAATTCCACGCAGAGTCAAACGTTACGCCCAGGAGTGTCGTTCCGTTTGGCAACATATTGATAAAGTTTGCAATTGCCGGGCCTTTGTCAGGAGGGCCGTATGTGTCAATGTTCTTCTGATTACTTGCTGTGCAGTTGTCCATGTTCAGAACGGCAAAATTGAAGCCTCGAGTCGTGTATGAGTAAAGTATTCCGTTTAAATTGATGTAGCTGGACCTTTGTGCTGCCGGGGCGTTGTCGTTTCCGCCCCATGACCTCATGTTGACCTTACACACGTCTAGAAAAAAATATTTTTAATTATAACTCGATTGCTAATTAAATTAGTTTAAAAGTGCAAAAAGTTAAATTACATTATGATAAATAAACGTCAAAAGCTCCATGAAGGAGTTAACTTGAATTGTATTGTAAAAGCAGGTGTATTTACAACAACAACAACAACTACTTTTAAGCATAATTACATTTGGAACAATTTAAACTAGTAATAAAAACCACAGATAATTTCAGTTGAGTTACTTGTTCTAATTCCGTTTGACGTTGTGATCTGAAATAAACAAAAAATTAAACATTATTAGATAAAGTAACCATGTAACATGGTTTCACACACAAATCAGTGAGTAATTAAATTGTAACCTGGAAAGATTGAAGTAATGCACTAAAAGTTTACGGTACTTATTAGTTTATTTTCGAAGCGAAATATATTATTGTATTAGACAATGTTGCAGACGAACTTGTACAAATTGCTCTTCTAGAACGCTTGACTATTAATTGGATGTTGAGTACTGACAGAAGCAAACTGTCATTCAATTATTGAATTCGTGTCATTCACTTCAAAGAAAACAAATTTGAATTCAATTCATGAATTCAAAGGCTGCTGGCTTTCTTTCTTTCTATTTATTAGGAACGCTGTTTTCTGAGCTGAGCTTCAAGTGCGCTACCAGCCATTGACGTTTATTCGCATGCTAACAATTGCCGTGAAATACTACAGAGAACACACTATGCCCAACTTTAATTCAATGGAAAATATAACGCTGTCAGATATTCATCGATTTCAAATATCTCTTTATATATATATATATATATATATATATATATATACTGTATATATATATATATATATTAGGTATTAATTGTATATGTATTACAAATAATCTGAGTACATGTTTCCATAGCGTCAAGCAGAAACTAAACATTGGTGCACCTTAAGAACCCAATCTGAATTCTGTTTTATTCGCACACAAAATACGATTCGAAAATTTTAATTGAGAGAACAAATCCGACAGTTCATAAATTCTATTTAAATATATGAAAATAACAAACTAAATTGTAGCGTTCAAGACGGCTATGCAAGCTTGGATTATTGACCAGTATTGAGATCCAAATGAATCTAACAGAGCTGGTCATGTAATTAGTATTTTAATAAGGCATTACCCAGTCGTACGTCTATAGTTGTGTATAAACGCTCGTGCGTGCTTGTTCTAATCTGTTCTGAGTTGGCTATAATTAGTGTCCCTTGCTTTGAATGTCGGTGAAAGCTTGTTCTATTCTGAATGCGTTAAACTGCTACATTGTTTTTTACTTCCAGAAAAGTTGAGCAATACTAACAGATGTTGACCTGCTTTGCTTGCATGGAAATATTCTGTATCTGTCAATATTTGCGTGCAACATTTAAATTGTTTAGTTTATATTTTGTTCACATTAAATTTGCACTTGCATTGTATGTTTCTGTATGTTGTGCACTAGCTTGTGTAGTAGTAAAAGCGACAGTATAGGTCTAAACCAGGGCCGTAGCGAAGATTTCATTGGGGGAGGGGGGTGTGAATTTGTTCGACTTCTAAAAATTTATAATTTCTGGGTTTGGCCTCAACATTTTTAAAGACCTTGTGTCAAACATTTTTAGAAAGCACAAAAAATTGAAGATGACAAATTTGGGGTTTGAACCAGAACCCCCTTCCCCCCCTAAATGTGGCACTGGTCTCAACAATCAACAATCAATCTTTCAAGCGCCTGCGACTACGTTCATTCATAATGTGCTGTGCGCGAGATTTAAATAAAAAAATCATTTGGCTGTTTTATTACTTTCACAATTTGTCTGTAAAAATAAGTTAAGAGCGCTAAGAGATAAACTAGAGAAATTGTTCTTTGTTCGAAATAGACATACTAACTAGCTCGATGACTAGGCTACGAGAGTGTTTTGATGTACATCAGGCCCTGATGAAAATGCTTGTCTTATGTGTACTACAACGCTTTGCTCACCGATCTACCCGCCCAGTGATATGAGTACAGGTCAGTGATACAGTCAATGTGTTTTCTCAGGGCCAAAGGAAAGCCAAGGCATTTTTGACCTTGCTTAAGGCAAGGCTAGAAATTGTTGACCTTGCTTAAAGCAAAACAAGGCCAAGGCAATACATTTTTACCGTGCCTCAAGGCAAGGCATTTTTTTCCAAGACCAAGTTATGGTGAGGCATTTTTCCAAAGCCAAAGCGGCAGGACATGTTTTACAAGGATAAGGCAAGGCTTGGCATTTTTCCGAAACCAATGCAAGGTTAGGAATTTTTTAAGGCCCAAGACTAAGAAAGACATCATTTCGAAGGTCTAAAGAATGCTAATGCATTATTTATCTACAAACAACTTTTAATATAGGCAAATCTAAATATATATCGTTATATTAATTTCTTATTTTATTTGATTTGCGAAATCACTGAAATTCAAGCAAATATATTAGAGAGTAGAAAAGTGGCACGTGGTGTGATAATGAGATATGAGCTGGAAATTAAATGCATATTGTAAAGTGTTTACTATATCCTAGTTTAATAGTGTGTGAAGCTATCAAATCAAATGTTATTTAATATGTTACGGTTTAATATTGGCATCTTAAATTGAATTCGTACAATATTTTATATTGTACAAGATATGATGTTCAGCTAATTTTTAAGCATTTTTCCAAGACAAAAGCAGGACAGGGTATTTTTCAATGATAATGACAACGCAGAGCATTTTTCTCCAAGGTCAAGGCAAGGCAAGGCATTTATAAAATTGGTCAAGGCAAGGCAAAGCAGTAATTAATGCCTCAAGGCAGCCTTGAGGCATGACATCAAATCAAAGGACTACATCACTGGTACAGGTAATACCTTGAGGTCATTAAAATAGGGTAGCTCAGCCTATTATAACCGATTCAAATCAGTAACCTGGTCACAATGTCAAGAAAATACGAGAATGCTGCCGTCACGAGTTTATCACAATCACATGAAAATGAACCAAATCAAAACCTTAATACCACAGTTTAACAACATTATATGATACAGTTAAATAGAAATAACACCACAATGAACATCAAATACAAAATCATAAACATGAATCTACAATAAGCGTAACGTTACATGCGTTTCAACATGTATTTTATACCACCTGATAGTAGGTACACCCCGACGATTGTTCAACCATGCATCCTGTAGTTGTATCAAATAGGTCGCAAGTATTCGCCATTTGTTTGTAGTTAAATCCCATACATTTGAATGATGAAGATTGCGTACAATGTGTAGAACAATCCGGTCCTGATCTCACTGCCAACGACTCGCTTGCAATATCGAGACGACACTGCATTACCCTTTCTATGCTTAGAGTTGTAAAGAGCTGAGACACACTTTTTCTTGGACCAAGGATGATGTATACTAGCCATGTCAAGTTCGCAGTCCACATGAGCGATCGTAATCCCATTAGCTAATTTGTATCGTAATGCTAAGGGATCAGTAATCGTAGTTGAAATCGTCAATGAATTGACTTTTATGTGATTTTTTATTAAAGGGCCTGTAGTTTTCCGACTTTCGATGAATCAATTGACATGCCCCAAGTCGCACTGAAATAAATGAATATATAGAGTTAGCATTTAGGTGATTCAGTTTCTTCCCATCAATCTTTCAATCAATAGTAGTATGTCATAAGCTGGTACTGGCTCACTTGATCTTTAACCATTGACCATTGATCTTGCAGGTCAATGTCACGTATTAGACTACGGGGTCAATCAATGCCGATGTATACATCGGTCTCATGAATTATGAGTCAGCAGGTACAGTGTCATACTGCAAGCCACGGGAGATGGCGATGCACTAAACTGAAGCCCTAGGCCAAGGCCACACCCTCGCAAGAAACTACAAGGCCACACACTAGCCTACCGGCACAATGGGGACAAGAGTCACTCATTAGTCAGCAGTTTCAAGTGCCATACACTAGACCAAATACACGGGAAGGAGAGACACTAGTCTATTGCAGCTCATTGCCAATGCTACGCCCACTTAGAAAATAACTACACACAATCACGACTAATCGCACATCGTCATGTAATGAAGTGCGATCATCGCAGATAATATCACATAATCAAAACGCGAAGTACAGCAATGTGCGAGTATGTGCTGCTTGTCACGCTCTCTCGCTTTGCGCGCAAAGGTATTTTTATTACTTTTTTATTGCCGATTTACTGCTGAACGATATCTTCGGCGGTATGTCAAATGATAATTCAATGAACTAAGTAGCGCAGCGCGAATAAACCAGATGACCTATACGGTGCGATTTATTACAGCTTTATTGTTTAACGATTTCCTTGGTGTCGCGTCACGTGTTTGTTATTGCGATGCTCTGCGTTACCCAATGCATATCTGCGATAGCGCGAAGAGTCCGGGTTTATTTCAACTTTGCCGGTGTCTTATATACAGTATAGTTATTGTTGTATTTCTATCGTTCATGGATGGAGTCATCCGATATTTTGGGATCTTGTGTTCAATGCCTATGAGCTATACGTTCCATATTCTAGCCTATTGCCTAAGCTTGAACCGTGTGGGTTAAATCGTGGGCTTGACCCTGTAGTCCAGTTATTGAGCGTAGCATTGGCCTACGTTACTAGCTACTAGCTAGTGTTTCACCTCCCCTCTTTGTAATGTAGTGTAGGGTACTTGTATTGTCTGACTGATGAGTCAGACCTGCACAAGGATAAAAATCCATAGAAGTCAACAATTTTTTGGAAGATGACACATGATGATAATAATAATGATGATGATGATGATGATGATGATGATTATGATGATGGCATTATAGAAAAATACGTTGGTGTGGCCTTGGTCAAGGGTTTTAGGCTAGTTCCCCTCTCCACTGGCTTTGCTTATGAAATTTGTACCTGTTGACCCATAGCAGATGAACCACATTTGCCCACGTGGATACGCTGTGCGTCTTCGTAAAATAATGCGTAACATTATACTGCTAAATAAAACATCAAAGATCAATGGTGCAAGGAAAAGTGAGTCAGCTCAGGTCTATGACATGCAACTTTTGATCGATTGTTATTCCGTCTTCGCGACATTCTCGCATGAATTCCAATGTAGAGAACATTGCAACTGGATTGCGAAATACGAAAACCACAGCTGATGTTGTCACCTGACCTCTATTGCTCTTTACACTGGAGCAGCGGCCGCCGATTCGTGCTCATCCATTCTAGTGGATCTGTTGTAAAATTCAAGCGTAGCTATGCAAAAGCCATGAATATCTAATCAATAATCTCTAGCAGAGGCGCCGTTTCCGGGGGCGGAGGGGGGGGGCGAGAGGGGGATCGCAAACAATCGTAACGATGGCGGTGCGAAAGTATCTTTATCCCCCCACCCAAAAATAGCATTTTGTATTATTTCGCCCCGCCAATGATTTGCTTACTAGATTTAATTTTTTGAATTAAGGAAAATATGTACGCTAATTTAAATCAAAGTTTTTTTGGTCGCTTTACAATGATTTATTACCCTGCTTTAAACATCTCAGGCGACAAAGGCGACGGGAAGAGGCTGACAAATTCTGTGAGCAAATTAAAGTTTTTTTTGTCTCGCTACGCTCTCAAAAATACCTGCTTGAATTACACATCAACACTCCAAAAGAGACAGGAAGAGTGCACTGGCATACTTTAACTCTATCGATCTGGTTTAAGCAGCAAAGGCACCTCAACGGGTGGAGAGCGTCGATGAATCCACGATCTCATTAATTAAGGGGTGAATTAAAGTGCCATTTCACCCGGCTTTCAATGTGACTACCGTGTTCTAGTGTTTGCTGGATAGTTTTGTTAATTGAACAGCATTTATATGGTCTAACTTCTTAAAAATCAGAAAATCATCAACACACTTTAAATGGAAATAGCGCCGAAATTTACAGGGAAAGGTGATGGAAGAGAAGGAGGCATTGACCCGAGTACAAAGAATGGCGAGCGCAAGTGTCGTTTCGCTCCTACAAAAGATATTAGCAATTATTATTATGTGCAAAGTCCCCCCCATAATTGTGCTGCAGCGATTAGTTTAAGTAAAATACAATCTGTTTTTAAAAATGATCTAAAATGCCCCCGATGTTCAGGCAAGGAGGGATAAAGTATACTTTCACCCCCCCCCCTCAAAAAAAAGAATGCCGATAATTCCCGAATTTTTTCGCCCCCAATGTGGAACACAAAACGGCGTACCTGATGTCCAGGACCTACAATCGGGCACTATTACCAATGTTGATGCAAGGATACCCACGAAGGAGTGTTCTTATGTGTATCGACATCAGAGCAGCATTGTCAAATTTAATAGTTTGACAATATATTTGATACTTTATTTGATTAGTAATATATTTGCTCGTTGATGGGATGCATGCACGAGTGTCGTTCGCTCCTGGATATCGGTATATATATATATATATATATATATACATATCTATATATAATATTTACATGTGACCGAATAGGTCAGTCGGTAGCGTCGCTCGTCTAGCAGCGAAGAGGTAGACGGTTCGCCTCCCCGCAACGACTG
>JAQFYQ010002503.1:0-11615 GCA_034694885.1 Buchholzia appendiculata
GTTAATAAATGAAAATTTTAGTCACTATAAAACGAGTAATCTGAGATCAATTTAGGATTATTGGTATTAACACTAATGTCAGCACGGTATTTTACCGCCTTCTTTCTTGCTTCTTGTTGTGTGGAATGTTTTATTAAACATGTTGTGTTTCAGATCTACAAAGGCAAGCACGACGCACAGCAAGTTTTTGATTTCACAGCAAGGCTCTTTGAGATTCCTCTCTTTGAAAAGGTATTATAAGTAGCAATTGTGAATTCAGGAAATGATCCGTAGTGAAACGAAACTTTGTTACTAGGGTGCAAAATAAACAAAAGTTTTCATTCTTAGTCTGCATGTGTGTAAGGCAAAAATAAATTCTTGCATCTGCCCGAAAATTGTTAACATCTTCAAAGAAGCATTGACTTGCTCGATATTCAATATTAATATTAGTGTATATATTAGGTGGAGTGGCTTTTATTCCGTGCCCATTATAATATCGATCAAACCTGGCACTGATTTGTAAATATGTACTGTTAGATTTGGAGTGGTTGGTTTCATCGGCATTACTGAAAAATTTCACTGATCCTTTTGAGTTTCAGTAACACTGATAAATGAGTGAGTTAATTGCAGCTGGCTTATCAGTGCACATCTTGAAGCACAGTATAATAGTTGGTTAGGATGTTCTGAAATTGTTCTTACTGAACAATACTTGTATTTGATTGTTTGACACGTTATTCGTATTCTGTCGTTTAATGTTATACAATGTTCATTTCAATTCTCATGAAGTGCTAGAGTGTTTTATTTATTTTTACTTGAACTAAATAGAAATACCTCAATTTAATTTGAAGCTTATTTCTTTATAAGAACAATTATGATAATATCTGATCTGTAGGTATTGTTAGAATTTTAAGTTTGTTAATAAGGCATTTGAAGATATGTGCCTTGCATAATTCCTAAAATTATGTTATTTGTGTTGTTGCGTTCATTGTTGGATTCACTAGTTAATGGTTGTTAGCTCATCTTTTCTGTTGTATGATTGGTTGTCAGGATGTGCTTCCGCTCTTGCTTGAGTTCTCTCATGGTTATGTCCGATCAGAGAATGGCATCCGAGCTGACAAACCGTTCACAGACGTCCTGTCAATGTTGACACGACTTCTGCAGTCCAAGGCTCTTGTTCCCGATCTAACTGATATCGACAGCTTGAAGACTAGAAAGTGCTATCAGCTCGACTTTACGAACGTATCAAAGAAGTGAGTAGACACTGCGACTGTGTTTTATAAAGACTCTTGACTAAGTTTGAATGTATTGTTTAACTTTGTTTTATTCATAATGCCGTCCTCATGAATTGTTTTCATGTTGCTGTATTTTTGCAGTATTTTAATATTTTTTGTTATGCTTTTAATTGCTGTATTTTATTAAATTAACAGTTATTATTTGTCATTTTGTTTTCTTTGTTTGTACTAATTGCATGCCTGCCATCACTCCTGAATCAAAGATCAGAATAATTTTCTCCGAGGAAGGAATATCACAAATTCCCGGTACGGGTTAGTGTCAGCAAGGGCTTGCTGTAATAAAATCCAGCCTTAATGAGCTCGTAGCTAATATTTATCCATAGTTGGCTAAAGTCTATGAATAGCAGAGACAGCGTGCAAATAATGAATATTAGGCTATATGATGATGATGATGATTTGTGCAGTAATTAATCAAATCAGTTTCAAAGGTTCAGTTCATTGTTTTTGTATAAATCGATGTTGCTTATTTTATGGTAAAAATTGCTGTCATGTATTTGTCAGATTGCCGTCTCAGATGCCGTTCCACGATTGGTTGCAACTTGAGTTGAAGAAACGTTGCGAGTCACTGCTGATTGGTGAAACTCTCAACTCACCTGCAATGTTATGGGCATTGATATGCTGTGTGCGACACATTCGGTAAATGTTCTCTGCTCTTGAGGAGAGATGTCAATACACATTCATTTTCTCTTTTATCTATCGTAGTTTGAGTGTCCCTATGTATAAATGCTAAGCTGAAGCTCTAGTTTAAGTGTGCGCGAGGTGTTTGATGTATTGACGCTTACAGTTTACATATTGACGCTTACATATTGACGCAAAACATAACCTGAAGACTTATTTATGTGGTGTTGTGTATCGTATGTAGCTCGTTCTTCTTCTGCGCCTCCGATTGTCACGGCACGTAGCGGCGCAGCGAATGAAATGCTACATACATACATACATACATACATACATACAGTGTGCTAACTTGTGGTTCAAACTGGTTGAGGTTAAATCCCCAGATAGGAACTATATTAGCTACAAAATCATAGGTAACCTGCGAACAATTGAGTCTTGCCTACTTTTGTAATGTTCACATTGCACCTTGGTTCATTAGAGGTGTGTCGACTCAGACTTGCTGACAGAAAACCGATGAAAAAACGTATAGAAGTCAAAAGGGGCAAAGGACAAGTAAATGAATTTATTTGTTATCCTACAGTGTCAGATACTACTTATAATCGATAGGTCTGTTTATTTACAATCATACACATGGCATATACACCAACGGGATGACAATACAATTTTGATCTAAGAGAAAAATGTCGTATGCATCTAGTCAACAGTAACATGAATGGAAAATTTGACTTGGCGATGTAATTCTGATTGTAATGCTGATGAGGATGTGGCTTGAATTTTAACTGATAACTGCTGCATTTGTCTTTCTCGTAGGCCGCTGGATATACCAGCCTGTGTTGACGTCGTGACACAGCTGTTGAATAGATTTCTGGAATTCTCCGATACTTCATTAGCGTTGCAAGAAGGTGAGTGAACAAATTTGGTTTCATTTGTTATGATGTTAATTAGATATGCACCTAGGCTGACAAAGAGTTTCAGATGATTTTTGTAGTACTTCAGGTTGTCTTGAAGTAGGTCTAGTGTAAGCAATAGACTAGTAATGTGCTAATGATTTGAACAGGAATCGAACCCCTGACCTTTATCACACAAGGCTTGACTGACTGAGATATCAGCCACTCTTCTGTAGCACACATCTATTTAATTCTTATTATCCCATAGCCAAAGAAAAATCTGTGACTGCATGTGTTTTGACCTTATCTGTTTTGCTTTGGTTTACTATAATTGTTATTATGATAACATCTGTTAACAGTTCAGGATTCTCTGTTGCTTGCACGTGAATCGCTCGTCTCTCTGATACAATTGGCTAACGACGAAGGACTCGTACCTCTCCTTCCAACGGAAAAGTTCTTCCACTTACTTTCGTGAGTTTCTTGATGAGTGACACCTGTGTGATTGATTACTTCAATTAACACCTGTATGATTGATTACTTTCGAGAGTTAGCACCTGTGTGACTGATTACTTGCGTGAGTTAACACCTGTGTGATTGATATGCTTCGTCTTTGCAATTTGTTTAAGGTACTAAGTTATTTAAAATGTAGCTATGATTTGACTGACCCCTGTGGTAGGGGGAGATCTACTGTATAATAGTATCTGCACGGCCCGGTAAAGTACATGTTAAAAGAGACGACTAAGGTCTAGTTACTAGTAGTCTGATCAGAGCTTGAGTGTGGACTTCTGTCGTCCACTATGTGGTTCTTTCATGGTGATTTAATTAGCCTGTGCTTGCCACCACTATCAAATCAAAGATCAGAATAACTCTTTCTGGAAAGGAAATAGCCTCATTCCTGGTACGGTTTTACATCACCAAAAGCGTGAGGTCATACAAATCCAGCCCTTAGGCATTAGTTAAAGTCTTTACCTTTGTCACAAATATGTTATTAAAGAAATATCTATTTAGTCTTATTTGTAGTAGACTTTAAACGGGTGATGATGATCTTGCAATATACATATATGGTGCTAGAAGTTGAACCTTCATAAATTTTAAATAATAACTACTTTAGTTTGTGTTGATTTTACTACAGTAATTCACTTTGAACTGCTTGTTTGTTTGTAGTAAGCACGGTTCGAATAGCGACTGTTTGCAAACTCTCGCCATCTCTCTGTCGTCTCTCAACAATCAGTTCAGTTCAGTTCAGTGTGATGTCATCAAGGACACGTTGTCGCTGGAACAGTTCAGGAAAATTCTCCCTTTTCTAGAACCAAATTTCTCGTCGCCTTGTTCACAGGTACCACGCATCAGTTTTATTTGAAAGTTCAAATGTATTGCTGTTTCCAAATATTGTGATATTTACGTAATGTTTTTTTAAATAGTAATTTTACTGTTTTTTATTATTATAGATCAAGAGATTGCGTCAAATATTCTGATAACACTTTAAGCAGGCAGTCAGTACAGAGATTAGAAGTATAGAGATGATAAGTACAGAAACCATAAGTAAAGAGGCGGTTGATTGAACACGTCAATAATGAGTGAAATGAAACGAGATCTAGCTGGCACCAATATAGACCGCCAAGCAAAATATCGCTGAAACAGACGAGTGTTCAAATACCTTTGATTCTACAGTGGATACATCACATCAGCTGGTAAACTATTCCGAGCCATTAGAACAGCTAACAACGTTCTTTGTATTTACTTATTATTCATTGTATTTTGTACGTGTACTGTACGGTGGTCACTGGAGTTTTAAACGTGTTTTTGTGTGTGTGTACAAAATGGATTATTGTTGGTTGTTTTGATGTTTTAACTTGACATCCTATGTGCTTTAGCTTTCTTGCTCGAAAATGCACAACACTGTGCGACAAATTTGCGATAAAAATGATTTTTTTTTTAGTACTTTTTTTAGTTGGAAAGACATTGGGATAGAACATTTTCGGTTAGATTGTTTGCTGTGTACGTTTTGATTTTTAACTGATTATGTTATCCTCTTCATGTTATATGCTCTGTACTGTTCAACTCATCTCTCGTCAGTTTTCTACCCACATCATTTTCTTGTATGTTTGCTTATGTTATTTTGACACAGTTTTTTTATATAAAACTTTTGATTTTTTCTGCTGTGTCGATAGATTCGTACGCTGACGCTGCGTATTTGCTGCCAGTTTCATCTGCCGTTGCCAGCTCTTCCATCGAGCGAAGTGGTTTGTGTTGAATATTTATTTGTTTTTAGTACAAACATATAGGCATTGCAATCTGCGGGTTATGTTGCAAATCGGAAATATGACATGCAACAGCTTTACTCTGGGTTTTAGTGGTTTCTGTTTCGGCACATACATAATCTGTGCATACTAAATGAATCATCAGGCTTATTATTTAATAAACAACATGATTGAGAGGGTAGTGTAAGATAGGAGAATGAAAATAGTGAGAATAGCATTTGCTGATGGTTTGAAGAGAGTTTGGGGGCTATTGACCTGCCAGAAGGCTTCTAACTCATCATCATCACCTGTTGGTAGGCTATTTTTCACTTTTACCTTAAGATTTTTTTTGAGAACAGATATAGACTTTAGCTGTTGTCCCCAAGGGCTCACAATGGCTGGGTTTGTATGACCACATGCCTTTGCTGATGTCAATCTATACCGCAAATTGGGTGATTTTCCTTCTGAAGATGAAGATGTTAACTGAATAGGTTTGTGATGATATTTTCCAACAGAAGATAATAATTTCAATTACTTGTTGTTGTTCACTGTGGACTTTAACTAAATCCTGATGTTGATCTGCTATCAGTGATGATTGCGCTGATATTTTCTGTCTCGCTATTTCATAACTCTGTGTTACACTGTTCAGGTGACAGAACAGAGAGGTGTATTTCAGATCTGTCTCGATGCAGAGTTAGCACCAGCCACTCTTCATCACTACAGAGACAAACTGATGCATCTACGCAAGCTTGACTACAGATATATAGACAATCAGCTCCCTGTCGGTGCACAGCTTGAACAGGCACGTGTGAATATCTTGTTTAACTGAATCAGCTAACTTAATTCCTGATTGCATTCTTTGAACTGAGTTTAATGTAATAAAATCAAATGGTTACAATTTTAATTATGAAGCAGTATTATCTTTCTAAAACATAATAATTTTTTTTATCGTTCACAAATCAATTCTACATAAAACTGAGAGAAAAAATCGGAAGAATTTTCTTCTGATGCTAATGTTTCTGTGTATTGATTCGTTCTTTCAGGTTCCTCTTCGATATCTGATCGGCCAGTTGCACGTCAACTTTGAGTTGTTGTGGAAGCCGGTCGTTGAGTTGCTCAAGTCTCACTCTGAAGGTGTCACGGTGAACGACTTCTGGACGGTGTTCGGTCCAATACTGGAGCACGCCTCGCGTCAAGCCGGTCAGTGTCATCACTGGTTGTACCGTACCTACCTGTACGATTAGGGGTACCATACCTACCTGTACGATTAGGGGTACCATACCTACCTGTACGATTAGGGGTACACTGTGAAAGTTGCATCCATCTCCAAACCTTCTTCATTCTGTCCTTTCAATTTTGTTTGCAAAAAAAAAATTTGTATGCAGTTGTTTACTCTCGCTCATTTCTTTTCTGTCGATGTGTTCAAACCAACTGAGTTCTTCTGATCTGCAATTCTGACAGCTTCTAGTTGTAGACTATCTGTTATTTCTTGTTATTTTATGTCTCTCATTTACATAAAATGGTTAAGAATAATTCTCTGTGCTCGAATACCTTATACTTCTCTTTCACTGTCGGCTTTCACCGTCAGCTTTCACTGTCGGCCTTCACTGTCGGCTTTCACTGTCAGCTTTCACTCAGCTTTCACTGTCGGCTTTCACTGTCAGCCTTCACTGTCAGCTTTCACTGTCAGCTTTCACTGTCAGCTTTCACTGTCGGCTTTCACTGTCAGCCTTCACTGTCAGCTTTCACTGACAGCTTTCACTGTCGGCTTTCACTGTTAGCTTTCACTGTCAGCTTTCACTGTCAGCTTTCACTGTTAGTTTTCACTGTCAGCTTTCACTGTCAGCTTTCACTGTCAGCTCAGCTTTCACTGTCAGCTTTCACTGTCAGCTTTCACTGACAGCTTTCACTGTCGGCTTTCACTGTCGGCTTTCACTGTCAGCTTTCACTGTCAGCTTTCACTGTCAGCTTTCACTCAGCTTTCACTGTCGGCTTTCACTGTCAGCTTTCACTGTCAGCTTTCACTGTCGGCTTTCACTGTCGGCTTTCACTGTTAGCTTTCACTGTCAGCTTTCACTGTCGGCTTTCACTGTTAGCTTTCACTGTCGGCTTTCACTGTTAGCTTTCACTGTCGGCTTTCACTGTCGGCTTTCACTGTCGGCTTTCACTGTCGGCTTTCACTGTCAGCTTTCACTGTCGGCTTTCTCTGTCAGCTTTCACATATACAGGTATGCAGGTTCTTGTGTAGGTTATATGGTACCAGCTTTTCACAGATAAAAACACTAGCTTCTGGAATCAGAGTATGCGCATCAATGTTGCTCTTTTGTTCTATAGCAATAAGAGAGGTCATGACCTGCATAGGTATCAACTTTCAGCTATAAAAGCGCTAAAAAATATGCGCGATATTTGTGCATTGGAATAGTCTGATGCATTCTGTCCCTTGATCTTGTTGTTGTTGACCTAATTGATTTGAGCTTATCTCTGGATGACAATTTTTTTACCATTTCTGAGTTAGATAAAACGTTTGGAAGTTTGAAGTTTGCTTGCTGTTTTTGCTTTAATTAATCTTTGAATGTTTGTCCGTGCCAACATTAGTGAAGCAGTTTTTTGTAGAAGTAATCATTTACTAGCCTGTAGCATGAAGTCGTAAGCATGTAACCGGCCGGCTATGGTCAGGTAATTATATTGATTTAAATATATTAGACAGGATTTACAAACTATTGCAGAAAATGAGCTCCATGCAAAAGAACATGACGGAAGAGAGAGATCAGACGATGATGCCGAATGTGATGCTCGAATCGCTGAGATGTATTTCTCTGCATGGCGCAAACAGGAACCCGTCTCTAGTGACAGATCCAATTACAGCGCCTTCCGGCTCCAGCTGTGGACCGCCATGCACAGCTTTCCACACATCTGTGAGCCAAGGTCGAGGATCATCGTTCCCGTCTTTCTCAAGTTTGTCGAGTAAGTCCATCGTTGTTATCATTATTATAATATTAGGCATCGATGATAGCTTTATGATCTAAAGTTTGCGATCTTTGTTAGAAGGCAGCTAGTCCTGGTTTCGTTAACGAGAAGTTCGTTTCCATTTGCGACTCGCGATCTCGTTACAATCAGTAGTTGCAATATGTTGGTCATCATCATAGTCATCATGATCCGGTTAAGTGTACTATTCACTTTCAGAAGACGTCTGTGCTGAGCACAGTCTTAGACTTTGACTAGTGTTCTTGGGGATCATATTGGCTGGATTTTTTGGTGATATTTGTTTTGTTGAATTTATTCAATCACTCATGTTCAGAGAAGAGTTGTACTATCAGATGCTTAGTTTATTGGTTGGTTTCTTGGTTGTATTCGTAGTTGTACTGTCCCTATGCTTTCAGCAATGAGTTCTTCCCTCAAGACCCGAATGAAGCTCGGACGCAGGATCTCCGTCAGGTGACGTCTATGGATGAGACAGCCGAGGATGTTGATGAGAACGACGCAATGGAAGATGCGGTTGACCCTGAGGCAGCGGAGGCCGTGACACCTGGAAGGTCAAAGGGCAAGTCCCGACCTGTGGTAGTGGCGAGCCGTGGGCGAGGGTCTGTCAGGTAATTGAATCAATTCTAGTTCTTTTCATCTGCTCATCCATTAGTTTTAGGCTTGTTTTTTAATCGTTGTTGTATTTTGTGAGAAACTAGAATTCGGTTGGATATACAGTGTACGATTGGATTATCTTCTTTTCCAAGTAATATAAACCTATAACAGAATCTATTATATATTGAGGTGGTGTTTAATTTTGCATGAATGGAAAATATATTATTATACTTAAGGCATAAATTTAATTTATTATTTTATCTATTAGATTGCGATGCATTTGTTATATTGTTGCATATGTATTGCAATAATAAATAGAATAAACTTTTGTAGAATATGGCAGTATATAAATTGTTCAGCACATTATAGATCATCTGACACGAATTTACACAGACGAGCAAATTGTATTGTACTCTTTTCTTCATGCAACTTTGTGAAAACTTCTTAATTAGAAAAAGAATTATTTATTTTCAAAATTTTTAAGGGCAGATATAGGAAGGAATGGGTTTGGAATGGAAAAATTCAAATTGCAACTGCCGGTCTTTTGGATACACTGAAGTGATGATGATGATGACGATAGTGCTCTGTCCCGAAGACAGGTCTTGAAGATGATTATATATTTGTCTTACGTATTACTATGCCTGACTTAACCACCGACCGACTAGGCCAGATGAGCACGGGTGGGTGGCCAAAGGTCCTTCCCGTACACTGAACACTTTTCCTTCTCGTACACTGAATTAATAGCCATTAACTACATGATTTGTTGTGTGTATTTGCCTGAAAGGGGGGGGAGTAGAAAGGCTTCGATGAAGTGTGTGCTATCAGATAAGAAGTGATTGAAATCGAGTGTTGAGGATGCACATGATGTGTGGCTTTTGGAGAGAAACAACGTTCATTGTTGGAGAAGTGTAACCCTTATTGGCAAAGACAAACTGAAGTAAATGCTGACGATGATGATGACGACTTGTGTTAGAAATAGCTTAAACATACATGCACAATTCCTCACATAATTTTTCGTATATGTGATTGTGTTTTCAGTGCTCTCGTTGTTCAGTTGAAGCTGTTCTCAATGTTTCATGATCCTCGCTCACTCTTCCAAGAACCAAGGCTGTCCTCTCTCTACCTCGAGGTGCGTCACAACTTTGCTCTCATCAATGATATAAATTCCTGAACTTTACTAGGCTATTAGAAATGCTTTGTGTAATATTCAGGTAGGTGCACACTCACCTGTGCTTGGGGGGATTCTGGATAATGTCTATTAAATATGCAGTAAGACAAGCAATGTTTCACCTGTACACTTTTTAATGCTTAGTAGTGCCAGGCTTTATGCTAGATTGTCCCTGGCTCCTCCTTGTATCGATAAGGCAAGCAGTGGAGATCGTGAGCATTAAGATGATCAACTAACTGTAATATGTTGTGTCGGTAAAAATCTGCAATGTCATATGCGTGTTCCGTGTTTAGTTTGATCACCTTGAGCGTTCTTGAAAACAATTCACTCTAATTATGGAGGGAATCAATTTAATAAAGTCCAACCGAGTGTGATTAGCATTGGCGACAATTGTGGATGAAGTCAATTTGGGTGATAAAATTTTTGTGCCTTTAGGTATCGAAAGATGTCGGTTTAGTTTGTCAACTATTTGTCATGGTTATGTGCTGTTGGTGTAGCTTCTGAAGCACAAAGCTCCGCAGTTGCAGAAGGCTGCATTTGATTGCATTCTGACGTACAAGTACAGCTTCCTTATGCCATACAAGTGAGTGTGTTTCTCTTTTATAACATTCATTTAACAAAGAGAAAAACAAAGTTTGTAGCAAAGCATGTATATAACAAAAGAGAAAATGGTTGAAATGTTTTCGTATTTAATAGTTGTAGATGGCGGTTGTTTTTGCATGTGGCGGTACAGGTACTGTGAATAATTTCTTGCCAGCTACATTGGGTATGATTTGAGATACATATTGACAAACATGCTTTGATGTTTTTTAAAATACAAAATTGTATGATTTTGTTAAATTTAACATGCGGTTATAGCATGTTTCTTCACTGAAAAATTCCGTGTACAAGGGAGGTGTGACTGAGTTTGTCAATATTAAATACACTATGGAAAAGGTTAGCGTAATAGTTTGAACTCTTTCTAATGAGTTGTAGAGATGCAAGTTGAAAGTGATGAAATCTGATAACTTGAACGATTAGCATAGAACACAATGTTCCCATGTTATCCTGAATCTGTTGCTTGTCGGGTCTGCCACAGGGAGAATTTTTGTCGTGTTCTTGATGACAAGACGTTCAAAGATGAGATCGTTCTGTTCAGCATCAACAGTGAACAGTCAACCGTTAAAGATGAACATCGCGTTGAACTCATCCCATTACTGATGAGGTAAGAGACTACATGTATTTTACTGAGTGTTGAACTCATCCCATTACTGATGAGGTAAGAGACTACATGTATAGTACTGTGTTGAACTCATTACTGATGAGGTTAGAGACTGCATGTATGGTGCTGTGTGTTGAACTCATACAATTAATGAGAAGGTTAGAGACTATATGTATAGTACTGTGTATTGGTTGAACTTATCCCATTAATGAGGAGGTAAGACTACGTGTGTTGAACTAATCCCATTTGTGATAAGGTCAGAGATTTTTAAGTGTATGCTGTCTAAGTGTCTGAACGTATTCATCCGATTATGTAATTAGCTATGCTTTGTTTGCTACGTTCTTGTTACATTTGGTGATGAAGACCACATAATAAGGAAATTAATGCTCAGGTAGAAGCAGTGAATCAGTATTGACAGTTGTTCATGATTTCAACATGTGAAATAGATCATTGTTTTTAGCATAAGGAATTTCTAGAGTGCTGTACGATAGTTTGAGCTGAACACATTCTATGTGTACATTGCATTCAAGTGACTGAATGGAACACAGTGTATATGTAGTATGTGTAGAAGTGTAGAATATAATTGATGATGATGATGATGATAGTGCTCTGTCCGAAGACAGGTCCTGGCGATGATTATTTGTCTTGCATTTTACT
>JAQFYQ010002504.1:0-11614 GCA_034694885.1 Buchholzia appendiculata
TTTTGCTTTGCGTTCTAGTTAATTTTGTAATTGTGACTGCGTTATTGTCAGTTGGAAATGTTATTAAACGGATATATATATATATATATATACCAACCATTAGATTTAATTTAACTTGCACAAAGTAAAACATTTCTAGACACTTTTTCACAATGAATATACAGAATATTTGATATAATCACTGCACACGAATGTGATCCATGCAAAATGGCAACTGTTGGAAACGTCCAATCACTGCTGACCAGGAAACCCCAGCTGACGACAAATGATGATGAATCAATACACATGAATTAAAGACGTGAATGAGAACAAGAAAAAATAGACACTATGCATCCTGGCCCAGTTCTAAATTATAAAGTTTAATTCTCCTTTAATTCTTGCTATGACTTTTAAGACTTCATTCAGTTATCCGAACACGCATGAAAACGACTTGTACACCAGCTGGAACGAGTTGCAGGATAGTGGAAATTTAATACTTATTAATTCACTAACTTAAAATAAATAAATTCATGAATGAACAAATGAATTAGCAATAACTGTATAAAAACAGACATGTATATAAAGGGTACATGTTGCATTTGCTTTTACGTGACTGGCGTCAATGACATTCAGAAGAATTAAATTATATGCCACAATACGAAGTTAAACGTTAATCAAAACCTAAACTAATACTTGAATAACTTAATAAACATTTACTTCTCGGACTGCGTCACTGCACACTTCTTGACAAGGACGCGTCTGATTGGTGCCTTGAGGGGAAAGTTGTTGCTCTCACACCAGCCAATAGGAAAGATGTCATGTGACTGTGAAGTCGTTACAAAAACTGACAACGGAATATCCTTCTCAAAGTCCAACTGAAGCCACAACAGTCGGTTGACAGATCGAACGATCGTAGCGGCGCAGATTTCTCCGGGTCGAGACGGATTAACGGCTTCGAGCTTCATGCCCGGTTCAAAGTCGGGATTTTCCTCAATCTACACGAAACACAAGAAAAATCAGAACCCATGATCAGCATTGTTTACATCAGAAATCAAATTGTATTTCAAAATAGAAAGATACAAAATATATTATATTGTTTGTGCAAAATGTACGTATTACTTAATTTCGTTGACAATATAAAACATAATACATTGCAATAGTATTAAGTTCAGTATACAAATAAATCACAAGTTATTTTTATTCAGCAAACTCATGAGGAAATTACTTAAATTAAATTACATGTGTAAAATTCTAATCTTAATCGAATATATACAATATATTTATACCTATTATTTTACAATTGACATAGCCTGGGTCTCAACAAAAATAACTATAATTAATTGTCAATCTGCATCTTGAATTATAAGCGAAGAGGTTAACATAAAACTGACCACTGTGACACACAAATATTTGAGAAATAAAGCTTAAAAAACGTTTTATCAAACCTCTTCGTCACAGCCAAAAGCAGCAAAGTTTTCCGGAGAAGCAGCAGCTGCAGAACATCCCAGCAGGTACTCCGTCCAACTGAACTCAGTCTCTGCTCGACCTACGTAACAACATCAACCCATGCCAACTTCACATTGCAAACTGATGGGTTTACGAACAACTACAGTAGGATACCTTTTCAAAGTACGACAGCTAATTACTACAAGGCTAATTACTAGTTAATTTATTTGCAAATTTAATAATATAATTCAAATAACACAAAAGTAATAAAGTGACCGAATAGGTCAGTCGTTAGCGTTTACGCCTCGCAGTGAAGAGGTAGAGGGTTCGCCTCCCTACGACGACTGATTGTGTTCAGTAGCAAACCTGGGCAAATTGTTAACGCTCCATTGCCTGTACGGAAAGGACCTTTGGCCGCCCACCTGTGCTCATCTAGCCTAGTGGATTGCTGGTTAAGTCATGCGTAGTAATACGTAAAACAAATAACCATCGCCAGGACCTGTCTTCGGACCGAGCACTATCATCATCATCAATAAAGTAAGGCGATTACAAAACATATTTCATATCGCGTAGAAGCATAAATTATTGAACACACAAAACTAATAATACAGAATTATATCAAACATGTAGTAAAGACAATGATATAAAAAAATTATATTTCTGAATACATTCATAATGCTATGCTTTACAACAATGCTTTGCTGGAATACAGCAACGCTTTGTCATAGCACACATTAGAAAGCACGACATCATCAGAATAACTGCACACCTGGAATAGGCATCAGCTTGACTCCGTGGGTTGAGCACCAGTCGATGGGAAATATCTCCGACGATTTCGAATGACAGCAGATCTGCGCAACCGCATCCATCTCCGATGCGTACACGCCGTCCACTCGCACTATGAAGTAGAATCGATTGACAACGTTTGTAACCGTCGCTGCATACACAGACGAGAGCGTCTGATCGGCGGGGAGCGAAGGTCCTCTGTAAGCTCGGCTGAACGCCTCGTTCAGGCATTCCAGCTTCATTCCGACTGAAAACTGATGCTCTAACAGCTCATCTTGATCCTGCAACAGAAATAAACAAATTATAATTTCAAACTAATTCACAACAAAACAAATAAACACATTCAAACTAATTACTATTTCATTGTTTCACAACTAATGTGTTTATCATGCTCTTAGCTCTAGACTGTAGTCATGAAGCAAATTCAAAAAATAGTCCATCTTAGCTCCACCTGTTCGTGTGTCACTGCTATTAAGTACTTACTATATACAATGTGGTCACGTGGTATTTTACACGAGAGGCTCTTGAACAACAAATCTTTCCTTGAATTACAAATGAAGCAGCGAAAATTTAAGACAAATTGCTTAGTATTTCACCTGGCAATGATTGAAATAACTTAAGAAATACAACTTTTTAAAACCTATAGGGGAACAAGCATAATATAAATAACAACACCTCTACTCACTATTAATTTATGAAATATTTTTAAAATAAATTTTACACAAATAACAGTCGCTCAACATGACACTGGAAAGCATAATCAGTGAAAACATGCGATTTAGGTCGATTAGATTCTCACGGTCATCCTAACAATTAAAAATCAAACATTAGCGCAAAACTTAAATGCTTATAATATATGAATATATAAGAAACGCATATTAGAAAATAACTTATCAATAAAAATGTGAAACAATGAACTGACCTTGAAGATTTCTACAGGTGGAATATGATCTTTGATCCTTTCGAGAAAATCACTTTTCAGATCAGTTATATAGTCGCTTTCAGCCAAGACTGCACTAGACGCTATATTCACTGTGCAGAAAAATCACTCACATAACAAAAGAAATAAAACAGAACTTAATTAGGATAATGAAATTTACAAACACCATACAGTCAAGCAAAAGTATTATTACCGGGCAATAAAATTTTGACATTAACATGTCAAATTGAATTGAGTCAAAATTTCATTGCAAAAAATATTCGATTTACAAGCAAGGTCCGTTTATAATATTATGAACAAACATCTCACTAGCTTTACAAATTCAGATTAAAGTACAAACATATCGCTTTTGAACATTGTTTTGATAAGCATCCGTATTTTCACGTATACGTGCTTCATTTATATGCGTTTCATGTTAGAACACTATCAAAATAATCTTTAAGTGGACCAGGACGGAAACAGCACAAGTCACTCAAGTCGATCACCAACTACACAAGTGGGCATGACACTTTCACTTCACACCTACCACCTCCACACCTACGATTCTTTTAGGGTTTCTTAGCAACGCATGGTGCGTAAGAAGTGCATCGTACATACATGCATACATACTTCGGAACGAACGAATGAAAGAATTTATGATAGAATGACAGCAACAATTCACATCAACTTCTGACAACAACAACCGCAGGTCTTATTTAACATGCGAAGGAACTCGATGAGCCACTGACCTCATTTAGAAACAACAAATAAAATAATTGTATAATATAATAATTACCACAAGGAGGTTGGTATCGACAGTCATGCGACTTGGCCCAGCCAATCGGATGGACGCGATGGTGTAAATAAAACAGCCAGAAATCTTGCTCTCCTCGTTCTAATCCCTCGTAGCGGAGTAACAACCGTCCGCCTATGTTTGACATTATCATGACGGGCCAAACGAGATCTGGACGGAGCTCGTGCTGTACTTCCACATACATGCCCTCACGTATCTGATCGATCGGCAGAGACCCAGTCCGCTGCAAACACACAGATTCAATTGCACACGTTATTATCAGCATTGTAACCACATACCTTAGTCATTGTCACTAAATACATATAAAGACAATAAAAAAATTGGATAAAACTTAAATATAAACAGAACTTGTTTCTGGGTTATCCACAAGATCATGAAGACTATAATCATAAGGCCATGCTTGAGAAATAAATTGAAACATCAAGTTGACATGCATCGTATTCACAAGGATTGGGAGGTAGTCAATTGCGCAGCAAAAAATACCACTTCAATCAGTGTTATCATAATAGCCTACATCATTAGTGTTCATCGAATAGTATGTCACACGGCATTTAATACTACTAACAAAAAAACACAGCAATTAATAAATTCAATAGAAAACAGACTCAATAATGAAAGAATTTCTTTAATTTTTTCCAATGAACACACAGATATCACAAGTAACGAACTTACTATCCATAATTAAGATGTGCTGGAGTCAAGAAAGAGACAAATTGTAACAGAAGGATGACAGAAAATTATGATATAAAATTGTGAGTGACTAACCCAAATATTGAAAGCAAGTAAAAAAATAGGACAATATTAAGGAATTTTGCCTTGAACACTACAAAAACCCCATTTGAAAAAACCAAAAGACTTATTTTTACAGTAATAAATTGATCAAAACTGTTCTTTGCACATAAAAAAATTAGTCCACATACTCAAATTTGACAAGTTAAAAACATGAAAATATTTTTCTGAAGCTGGACACAAAAGTTACAGTGCGATACAAAAATATGCGACACAGCATGTTGTGTTGCATGTTTTTAACAGCAAGGGGAGGGGGGGGGGTTGCAAAAATAAAAGAAATCTTAAACAGCATAGATGCTCAAACCTGATCAAGCATATAAAGAGGCGGTGATACTCCAGACTTCATTACTTCACTTAGTCTTACTTGCCAGTCGCCACATTTGCCTTGAATGTCTATAAACAGCCGTCAAAAACAACACATTCAATATTTATTACATAAATTAATTATCACTGATGAAGAATGATCATGATATGTCTCAGTGCGTAGGGTGCGGCAAAGGTGTACAGATAACATGGGCAGAGAACGACTAACGTAACTTAAGTATGAAAAGTAACTGAACTTCATTGGTGCCCAAGTGAGGCCATATAGACCTGGTGAGTTCTTAATGCCGTACTGGAACTATGCAGTAGCGAGATGCATTGCACCGCTAATTTAACTGCAATAGCGTCAGTGTCATCATAATTTACATGTAACAAAGCATGTGTCACACTGGAAACTCATACATCATAAGCAACATCACACTGCTAACTCATGCGCAATAAAGACATCACACTGTTCTAATTCACAAATCTTACGACAAGAGCTCTATCATTACACTTACATCATTACCGTTCGTGAACGCCCAAGAAGTAAATGCTTTCAATGTAGAACCACATTGAAGTTGCAAAGCAATATAAAAAAAGAATTAGGCCTACCTTCTGAGGGGCAGAGCTGTTTTCCGTTTTCTTGACACCATCCAAGCTGGTGGACATTTGAAGCGAAGACATCGCACCAGAAATCCAAGGCACTGTCATTACCCAAACCTTCAGGGCGCATTCGCAGCAGCTAGCAACAAACACACATCTCATTTACTTGACCAATCACAGTGAACTAAATCCAAAATAACAAAACAATTCTGCACAAGCAAAAAATCAATATTTAATCGTTGGTCACAATACAGAGCTCAGCAATAATTTACGCAATAGCAATGCACAGGAGAATTACAAAAAACTGTGCAAGTCAACAATTGACAACAAATCAAACATATTAATCGTGGCACACTTTGATACGGTAAATACACAGTTTGAAAACTATAATCCAGTTTTCGCATTTCATCATTTTCATTCTTACTAATCAAACAATGTTTTAGCGGACACTGTGTTTGTAGTGTCATAATGCGTTGTTACTTATTTAAATAGGTACTGTAACATATTAAAGATTTCACACATGTGTACACTTACACAAACACATATCTGATTCAAGACGGCAGTATTCTGCACAACTTATCGTCATCAAGTCTAGATATTTGTACAAATTGATTACACATTTTATTTAAACCGCTAGGTGTCTCAATTCTGAAAGAAGTTTTAACATCACTACGTGGAGAAATCCTACCTGCCCACAAGGCATGACTATGGAAGCTATCCAATAGGAATCCGGGGGAGACTTATTCGCAACTTCCAGCTTCATGCCCTTCTCGAATCCGCTCTGAACGCTACATTCAACCTGAATGACAGATAATAACAAGCTGCAATTAAGTAGAGCAATTACGAGTCATAACTAAATTCTGCACACATAATAACCGTAGCGTAATACCTGTACATGACACAACAACGTGAGATCTAGTGAATGTTTATAGCTCTGATTACAAATCCCAGCACTATCTAATTCGATTTCACGTACAAGAATTAGAGGCAGGCACACAAAGCACTAATCGTATTATTTATAATCGATACACTGCCTAGCACAATAATAATAATTCAGAAAAAAAAAATCATTCCAAATTCAAACTGCCTTGCTACTGTCAAAGCTGAATGAACATTTAAATCATAGAATCAAGATTCTTTGACTATAGGACAGTTGGTCCGGGTTAGTTCTAACTTTGGTAAACATTTGAACGGCAGATTGAAGTAATTTGCTAAGTTGATTTGGCTAAATTGTCTGCCATTTACCTGTTAATTATTTACTAATAACCTCTAAATATTCCAATAGTTACCTGGCAATTTTCTGGAGATTAGTAATTATCTAATAACCAAACTTGTGCTGATTATCTGCTTATTAACTACTAGTTACCAGATAATTTAAACACTTATCTGAAACTGATACATTGGATTAATTTCGAGCATTTATGCTTGAAGGAATCAAAAAAGTTAATCACACAAAACTGTAAAACTAAATAAATAATTGCTACTATTGCTAAACTACTTTAATATCTAAGCACAGTAAAGTTCACTTGCCATTAAAGGCACCTATACAAACTGGTTGAGACGTTTGAGGAAAGATCTTACACGCAGAATTTTTATTAAATATTAATGAAATATTAATTTACTAACCCTAACCGTAAACCCATAAATCCTACCTTGAACCCCATAAACGTTTTTTTGTGGTCGTTAAAAAATTAAAAAAATAAAAAAAAATATTGCAAAATGTAGGATTCAAACCACAAACCTAAGAATTGAAGATCCAGGACACTACCACTACACCAACGAGCACTGCTGACCGAAATTGATTAAAAGTCGTCTTTAAAGAAAGTTCTTATGCGCACGTGTGTAAACTTGTTAACTAGCCTCTGATTGGTTCCCTCAAACGTCTCAACTACTATTGTATAGATGCCTTTACCGGCAAATGTAAAGTTCTTACATGTTGGAATACAATAGCTGGTACAGGAGTTGCATTCGTCTCCTCTAGATACTCGTCCCAAACGAATTCCTTCTCCTCGTATCCCTGGACCACCCCCGAGTCGACTGAATACAGACAAAATATTGCACAAGACTTGTTAAAACGACCTTGAAAAATCTGAGATTTCTACATTCTGACTAGAATTAGATCCGCTATCCAACACAGTATATGCTTGTGCTTAAGAAAATACTATTGTGATAACAATGTTGAGCAAAGCAAACTGCATGATCAACGTCATTAAAGTATTTATTTACAATAAATGCATACCAAACATTCATTATTTATGAATATATAAGCACATTTTATGCTTATTTATTATATGTATAGATGCAAATTATATCGTCATCATCCGTTTAGTCTGCAAGATGTCCCTGCTGAGCACAGATATATGTTCATTGTTTATCGTTAATAGTAGTTTTACTTCAAACCAACTAACTAATATACTTTCATCTAACTTCTGATAGTGTACAAAACAAAATTAACCAACAAAATAAAGTGCATAATAAATGCAATAACTCTGTAACCTTGGCTCCATATCAGAGCCAGGATTTGAACCTGGACAAAATAGCTACACAGATAAGATAACAATCACAGATAGAAGATAAGCTCACCTTCCGCACTCAATGAGAGCGCCGAATTAAGGTTTTCGATTCTCTCCGATGTTTGACTATTTTCACGAGACTGGTTTTCGTCCGATGCAAATTCATCAAAAGAATCAATGCCCAGTTTCTTCGCAGCAACAACATTCTGCCGTTGGTCGTCAGCCAGCGTCGATTTAGTATTCGAACACAACTCATACGCAGCATCCAAGCCATTCGATTCTACCGACAGTGAATTCTTCGCCAAGTTCTCAGAAAAATTACAGTTAACGTCGCGTAGCGTAGCATCAGATCCTTTAATGCCATCGTCAACAGATATCACAATAGATGGCAGAGTACTCGATACGTACTCGGCGCCCGTCAACTTTTCCAGATCCGTCTCTTCCGAGCCGGTCGGAGTGAATGCCCTCGCGTCAACTGTATGCCAGTTGTCATTGTACGGAGTCGAGTTCCCACTTACACCTTTTTCCGATGCACTGGAATTTTTAGCACCAATTTTCAAGTTATCTAGATTTCCGTAGTTCGCGAAGTACTCAGGTAGAATTGTATGATTTTCGGTTTCAAATTGCGCAGCTTTCAGACCCGCACTTTGAACGCTAGTTAGTGCCAATATTGGCCGATCACAAAATGGACTAGCTTTTAGCGCATCAGAATCTATTCGCTCTAGTGCAATCGAAGAAGATTGATCACTAATCGCACGCCGAATTGGCGAGTTATCACAAGACACTACTTCGGGTGTAAATGTCGACACAGCAGCATGTTTTCCTGACGCAGATCTGGAGTCAAACACAGCCGAATGATTTGTCGTCAACAACCCTCGAGCACTCGAATCGCACGTCTTTTCCACAGTTTTAACGATGATAACATCACAGTCCGAGTCGCTAGTTTTCGACTTCAAATCGAGTATACCTCCGTGAACCGAAACGTCTTCAGTCGGCGAATCAATAACAATACATGGTGGCACTTCTGTCACCGTCTTGACCCCCGACGGGACAACACCCTGTGTATCTGTCTTTCTACGCGACACGCTGTAGTCCGTCACTTCGTACGACGACGGCGACAACGTGTCTGATAGAGTCTTACTTTTCTTGCTACAATCCAACGCCTGGCCAGAGTCATACTGCGCTAGCCTCGAGATCGCCGCTTTTGAGAAATCAACAGGCTCGTCGTTGTCCCTATACCCGTAGTCCATCGCGTACAGATCAATGCTGGAGGAACTTCCGTTCACACTGGAACTCCTCAAGTTATTCGCATGCGCCGCCACAGGCACCTTGTCGGTCAACACCAGCGGGTATTCCCCGACCCGGGAAGATCCCAAAATCGGCTCCCGTTTAACAGTCGCACGATTACGAACTACGTCCACAGCACTGAGTGATCCTTCTCGCTCGGCAAGGATTCGCCTTGCGAGTGCGCTCGAGTCGACAAAAGTGCCGGAGTCGTACGCAGCACCAACGGCGGAAGATGAGAGAGATTCAGGATAGCGGCGATGCTCGGCAGAACGCCTTCCCTCCGTCAAGTCAACGGTGTTCGGAGGTAGGAAGCACGAAGCGGAGGAACTTCTGATCATGGAGTGGCTGTAAGACGGCGGTAAGATCGATGTACGGTATCCGGTCGGTGAATGATGCGGCGAAGAGGTCAACGACTGGTGTAGAAACGGAGACAGGAGTCGAGACCCGGCGGAGGAACCTCCGTCGTCCACCACAGAATAGGAACCCATGCACCCGACGCTGCCGACGTACTTGCTAAGGCCATTGCCGTCACGACCCGTGTTGTTCGGAGACAATTTCATAGATCCGTTTCTATCGCTACCCACCATCACCTGTACTCCGGATTTCCTCTGAGATGAATGACCGGAAATGTGGACGCCTTGACTGCCACGTTGGTAAAATCGGAAATCAGTCGACGGATGAGCAACCGGTTCTTTACCACGACTAGCCGCCGGCTTATGCGGTTCTACGACAACGCGAGTAGCGATCCCACGCTGTTCTATCTCGCTCCGATTTGTAGGCCTATGCCTTTCAAGCTCGGCACGATTAGCAAGCCGAAGCTGTTCAGTATGATTCATGCTGTGCGTCGGAGCATTTGTTACACGTTGACTACCCTGATGTACCGTCCAGTTTGGAAACGGTTCCACGGAACCCGTACCGCTGGCAGATACCCTCGCAGTACTGCCCGAAGTTTGTCTCAAATCTCCGCTGTGATACTGCGGCAGGTTTGCATAAGCAAACGCACCTTTGTTGCCGTTATTGGCAATTCCACCGAGGAAATTCTTCCCGATTCCGCCCACTGATGCCGTGCTTCCATTACCAGTACTTCTGTGTGCGTACTCCCTCGAAGCGTTGTCTCCGTGAAGCACATGGCCTCCGCCAAGAGTCGCATAACTACGCGGCCGTGCCAACATCGAGGTCATCGCACTGCTGTTCGCCGACCTCTCACCAGACAACTGCTGAGGCTCTCTCTTCGGAGTCAGCATCCTGTTCATGTATGACAGTCTGTCCATGTTACCAGAGATTCGTCTGGAATCGGCCCCGGATGATGAACCTGCATCCGAAGCCTGCCTCCCATTTCCCACGCCGAATGGTTTTGACGTAATCAACGACGTCCTGAAAGAGTTGGATGACACGTCACCGTGTTTTTCAATCAGCGGTTGAGTAAAGTCCGTTTCGATAAAGGCGGGTTCACAGTGAGGGGACGATTGAAATGCATTTGCAGCGACGCTAGCGCGGTGGTGCGCAGGTATCGCCTGTAACAACGGAAGTGGTTTGATATCGGCGCTGTGATTCTTCGTCGACATAAAATCTCTTTATATAATCTAAAACAGACAAACAAGTCTGCATAATATAGAATAATCACAAATTCATGAAACACATCGTAACAACACCTTAATATAATAACAATGTTTGCAATAAAACACAACAGAACATCAGTTTTCACCAATTCATAATTGATCCAACTTCTGATAATACCAAGAATACGATCCGAAACTTTAAGAAGGTTAGGTAAAGGTTAGGTAGTTCGGATGTCAGTACCAACTAGTCTAAGCTGAATTTCATCCAATAATTTGAAAATATAAGCTTTTTTAGAGATCTTCAATCCTTTGAGACAAAAAAACAGAATTCATGTCTTTCATAACACAAAATCTTCAATGCCATCTTCATATGAAAGACTAGGTAGCATTATGCAACTGTTTAACCACTGGACATGGAACGACGCCATCACGCCTGAAACTGGGCGTACTGCCCGGACACCTCTAGCGGATACCCAGTTGTCCTAAAACTGTGTATAACAACAACATAAACTGGCATTCCTCAGAACAGCAGGCGTTCTCTCCCTCCCTCCCCCTTCTCTCCCTCTCCCTGCCCTCCCCTTCCTCCATGTCTCTCTCTCTCTCTCTCTCTCTCTCT